>CP135571.1:7903099-8149724 GCA_032401905.1 Swietenia macrophylla
CTTATGCCATGCTGTAAGCTAAGCCAAACAATTTAGAAGGCAAGAAAGTTGAAGAAAAATGTACCTTGGTGCCTGCTCACTGTTCTTCAGAACTGTGTGCGAGTTGAAAGACCACTTTGCAGGCTGAATATACCAAGTAAAAACAGGTCAGGAAACTCGTGAAACTAGAAGTCTTCAATCAAGCCAACCAATTTTTCTAAAGTCTAAAATCTTCAATTTCGGAAATACATTTGTTTTAAGATAAAAAGATACTGACTTTTAAAAAAAATCATAATTAAATGAAAGGAAATATATTGGGTTTATTTCACTTCATTCATTTAAGAAACAAGATGGATCCTTGCTTACAAGTTTTAACTGCCTAGGATATGAGCAAGGCCCAAGTGCTCCATAATTGACAGCCAAGATATTGACACCTTCCTGCAATAAAAAGAACAAAAAAAAAGAAAAAAAAAGAGAATATATTAATTAAGATTAATTCAATAATGGCAGTAAGAGCAGCAATTTGAATTACCGTGTTTTATTTATATTGGGTTGTAATCGTATTATGTCAAATAGAAATTAACTCAAACCTAAACCATTTAATAATCGTGTTAAGAAATGAAAATCTTACCTTCGTATGATTAATAAACGGTTAAACGGGGTTATCATCGTGTCACTTGTTTAACATTTTTTTATCTATTACAATATATTTTTTATAATATTTATGATACTATATACACAAATACTAATTAATTTTATTTTAAATATAATTAAATACTTTTTAAAACATAATAAATAAAACTAAATTATTTCAAAAATATAAAAAAATAAAATAAAATTATTAAATTATAAATAAATTAATATATTATAATTATTTAAATAATTAATTGTGTTATAAATGAGTTCACGTGTCAAAAACTTTAAATTCGAACCATATACGATTATTAATAATTTGTGTTTATTCATTTAATAATCGTGTCATTTTATATTAATATGAACTTACAAATTTGTGTCAGGTTCGTGTCACTTAAATAGGTCGTGTCAAAAATTGTCACTTCTAAATGGCAGTATCTAAAAGTCACACAAACAAAAATCAAACTCAAATGTCCGCATCAACTTAATAAAAAAATCTAGTTGACCCAATTAATTTGACACTATAGTATAACGGAAATACTTCCAAATTTACTACTCAAAAGTGGCAGCAATATAAGGAATACTTTTTGGGAATTATACATCTGATTAAGAGTTACAACATCTATATTGTTTATCCAATCACTGTCAAGTCCCCTTTGTTCTCTCCTACCATATTACTGCCACTAAGGAGAGTAGTTCATATAGCATTACACTTTCTTCCACCCTCCTAACTATAAAATTCCAAAAATTGAAAAAAAAAAAAAAAAAAGCTGAATCTTACAAATGAGAATAATCTTCTTGTTGTGGCAACCCCCCCCCCCCCCCCCCCTTTTTTGGTTTAGGTGGGTTAGGGTGAACGGCAACAAGAAGATCATCAAAAAGCAACGAGGAAACACTCATGTATACAAGTAGATAGTAAAAAGCTCCATTAAAAAGCTGAACACAAAATCCATCCTTTAACATAATAAGTAAAACCAACTTAAAAAACATGATAGTCCATTTAGCAATAGAAAGAAAACCTCATATCAAGAGGATTTCTAATCATCCCTCATAGTAAAGTCCTTTTGCGATTACTCTTCAAGGGATTCCCTAACTCCTACGAGTAATATATTCGCTTCATTCCTTAAGACCATCAAACATCAGTCTAAAACATAAGAAACTACGAATAATCCTATCTAAATAGCAATCATCTAGATAGTTTGAAATGATAAAATCATCAGAAAGCAACAGGGCGAAGCAATTCATGAACACAAACTATTCTAAAGAAAGAACTGACAACAGTTGGAATAAAACTTTGCAACATGAGAAAAATAATTAATAGTTGGAAGAGAACAAATAAAACAGTAAAGTGGAAAGTTTGTAATTACCATGTGTATGACAAAATGCTCATCCAAACTCTCCCGAGGAAGGCATCTCTGGAATTAAAGAAAAGGAGAGTCAGTGTTGCATGGAATCATAGCTGGGCCAAGCAAATGAAAATCTTTCATTTTTCTTTTTTTTTTACTTCGTTCTCTTTTTGGGGTTCTAGGGAGGATGATGGGACGAAAGAAGAAAATAGCACCAACAACAGAAAAGTACAACAAAAAAGTATGATAAACATATATTCCTCGGTGCCAAACCTATTATTTCTCAAATTACAATATATAATAAATAATATGCTGCCAACTTGTTTTAGGCTCTATTGGTTGAAAAGTTGGTGAATTCTTCTATCTCATATTGAACTTGGACTTGTGACAAATTTCAAAGATTGAATACAAAATAAAAAATAAAAAGAATAGTGAATTTAGAGACCCACAAGTGAATGCAAAGTTTCCCCTTTTTCTCCAAATGGATTTCCCTCTACAAACGAAGGGTGCTGCCTATATTTAACAGTTAGTAATAGCAATCTTTGGATGCACTTTGACCTCCGTTTGTCTGCGTGGAGAAGCTTTAGGGGAGGCTAGATCATCTCCTTTTCAGGAGTGTAAATGCTTGTTGAGTATTTCGATTTGATACAAATTTACACCCAAAAAGAAGCAAGCTATGACAGAGTTAAACTTGAAGATGGACTTCTTCTTTCATTTCTCGAAGGTGAAGTAAGACCAAGCTCATAAACTTATTATCCTAGGTTGGAACAAGCTGATAGGATTTCCCTTTTACAAGCCTGTGCCCGTTTATTTTCTTATGATAGAAACAGATATCATTTTAGGATATTCATTTGGCTGCCTTACAAAATTGTTATTCCAACAAAGGATGAAATTGTTAATCCAACAAAGGATCACTTCAATGTTCATTACATCTATTTCTAGGGCCCAAAAAACCTCTGATAGATAAAGGGCATAAGGAAGAACAACAAATTCAAAATAACTTAAAACAGATTGAACTGAACTTTGCAAATATGAAGAAAGAAAACAATAACATGGTTGGAACAGACATTTTAAATTTGCAAACCTTTCACTTGGTTATGCAAATCTCAGCTAACCAATTTTCTAATATTCGAAATTTGTTTCAATGAGTCCCGTTCTTTATATTGTAATATCCGACATGTCACAATAAGTTAGTCTGTTTATACACACCCAGCACATTGTAATATCTGACATGTCACAATAAGTTACTCTGTTCATACACATCCAGATTATTTATGCTCTTCTCTCTTTTGGTTTCTTCCTCTAAGCCTTTTTTACATATAAAAATTGATACCCATCTCAAGACAAGATGCCACAAACTGTTTAAAGTAGAACCGTTTAAAGATTAAATCTTGAGCAAAATTGACTGTTTCAGTTAGATCTAATCAACAAAAACATTTGAAATAGTGCAGCTTTCCTGGCAATCCAACCTAAAGCCACAATATAGGAAATAGTCATGATACATTGCTTTCAACTGACCATTAGTACAAGGTTCGTTTGAAATGCAGCCATGTACATATTATTTCACTTGATATGAGAATTGAAAAAGAAATACATTTAGCATCCAAGGATAAAACAGAAGTCATGTACAACTTGTGTCAGTGCACAATCTATGACCTTGAAGCCTTTCCTTTCCAGATAGACCCAATATAACAAACTGATCAGAAATTGTCAATGCCAAAAGAACAAACACAGAAACAACTTGCTTTACAAAACTTCTTGTAAATTAATGCAAGCATGTGAAAGAGCATTTTAATATAAAAATAACGAATTAATTGGGCAACTTACAGCTTTCAGTGATGAAATAACGTAATCCCTACCAGAAGGGCTCACGGCATTGGATGGCAATCTTATCCTGTAGAAATCATCATCTTGCAATAGCTTCTACAAAAACAGGACAAACACATTATGTAATTGTAGAATACCAACCTCCCAAAGAAGCAAATAAGAAAAACAAGATGATGTGGAATGCAAGATTACTTTAAATTTCTCCTTCTCCACTTCAGTAAAAGCATTTCTTGAAAACCGCAGCTTTGTTAGTATCTGTAACAAAAAGATTTGCACATAACTCAGAAGCTGATTGATTTTTCAAGTAATAAGCAAAACTTAAGGTCCATAGCAGTAGAACAGTGCCAAGAAAGTTAGGGATTTAAAGATACTCAAACTAAAGTAGACCAATTAAGACTACTCACCTCATATTATATCCTTAATAAAAATATACATAATGAAAACAAAAAAAAATCCACCAAAGAATCCAAGATTTTCTACCTCAATATCCCATATTTTCTCAACAATCAGAAAGAGAAAAAAAAAAACAGAAAGAAAATTTTCGTTTCTTAATTGCTAATGTATTCTCTTTATCAAGCAAAAGTCCTACGAGATTCTCCCTCTCTCTCTCTCTCCCTTACCCTCTCCTTTCATACATTTTGAATTTCAAAATATGCAACTAACTATTAGATCTGGTGAGAAAAGGGTGCTGAACCAGCCCTTTTAACATGGGTTCAATTCACTGCCCAGGACAACTACCTTGGCTAAAAATGATAGTGCACTCAAATGCTAGCATTTTTAGGTAACAAAAGCAGTAACATATAATAACAAAGGGTCATTCTCCACTGTTAAATTAGCACATTCTAGTCTAGGAGTCCCCGAGGACATAATGCCAATGTATGAAGGTGTTAGAGAATTTTCCATAGGAAAAACCCTTCTTCCTTCAGTCACCTATAGCAACCAAACAAAGGAATAGGAGGGTGAATAGCACTCGTCAATTCTCTCCTACCGAAGCAGTAATCAAATTTCACTTATATTACTTTAACCAGCTCACTAACTATAGTTTCTTCAATTAAACTTTTCAATGATTTGACAAAAAATCGATCCACTGCCTACCAGTGCGTTTGGGAGTTCCTCTATCAGAAATCGCTTTTTGAATAAAAGCTACTATAAAAGCACTTTTCATAGAAGCAATTTTTAAAAAAATCACCCAAAACTGCTCCTTGATCCCCATAGAAAACTTCTATTTTCCAGGCGGACACTACAGAGTGGATATGAAACCGCTTTTATCTTCCAAATCAGTGTTTATGCTCGTTCCCTTAAACTCAAAACATTACACAACCCAAAAGCAATAGAATCCTATTTCTTCGCCTCTACTAAACAAACAATAGAAAAACGACAAAAGATAAAGCAAAAAACGACACAAAAGCGACAAACCTGACCGCCGTGACTCGAAGTTTTCAGGCGAGCGGAGAAAGTACCGGCAGGAACGAAATCCGCATCGCCAAAAGCGTGTTCTAGAGGGAATTGGATCTTGGAGTCAGACTCCTGATCCGCAAATCTCCTCCGTGTCGTCGATCGGGTGGTGGCGGGTTCAGGGGACTTCCGCTGAGGCTGCGATCCAACCTCAATCCCAAATTCCTCGTCGTCGACGAGAAGTTCATCGGATTCGAAAGCTGAAGCAGAAGAAGAAAACAACAAAAGAGTGAAGAAGAAAGCGAAGCGAGAGAGCTTTTTCATTGTAATTTTTCCCCTCTTTATTTTCGATCCTCGTGCAGTTGGGAGTGCGCCGTTTAGGTTATTTGGAGTGAAGTCCCCATATTGTTGGACATGTGCGGCGTCGTTCTGATGTCAAGGCGTTAAATGAGTGAACCGTAAAATCAAGACGGGCCGGCCCAAAATCCCCGTCTGATCACATTGCAAAATAAGCGTAGTATGTTGTCAGGACTAAACAGAAAAATATTTAAATTATGAATATAAAATCATAATAATAAGGCATAATGCTTTGATTTCATTAACCTATAATTTATTCCTCAATCTATCAAATTAAATACATGGCCAACATATATATAGGCAAAATTTCAATAATGATATATGTAAATTTATGAAGTGAGATTGTGGTAAATTTTATAAGTAACGTAAATTTATCGTAACATACCTTATTATTGTTCTAAAAGATCAAGATAATCATATTATAATATAAATATTTTTAAATTAATAAATAATAAATTTATTATTTTATAGCTTATAATTGAATTTATGGTTGTATAACATAACTTAGATGATAAAGTTAAAAATTTTTCTAATATATATTTTTTACTTAACATATGAAAGATAATGAAAGGATATTCTACATTTTTTTTATTTAAAACCTTTAAATGACTTTTTTTTTCGGTAGATATCTTGAAAATTAAACATATTTGTTAGAAATTTAATTAAATATAAGATATTATAAATGTATAATTTAATTTTATTTATTAACAAAATTATGACTCTTTTAAATCCTTCAATCATATTTGTAAGACTTGATATGATATTTTTTTTAACTTCAATCTTTATAAGCTTTAGAAAATATTTTTTTATTTTAAAGAATAGTGTGAATAATTGTACTATGAATTAAACATATATCCTCAACTTTTCTTTTCAAGAGACATAATTCATTATTGTCCGTATCATTTGATTTAAAAAGAATTTTATATTAGTGATCTGTAAAAAATAAATGAAATATATATTTGACATGATGACAAAAGAGTTAATATGAATAATATATATAGAGAAAAGATAATAGTTAAACTGTAGTTATAGCTGATTATTTTTTTCTTAATTAGAGATATCAATATAAGAAAAATATGTTAAATCTTCATTATCAATAATATTTATTATACTGTTTTTTTTCTTTTACTTTTATGGATATCGAATAAGGATTTATGCTTTATCATACATTAGATATCTAATTAATGTCATTTCACACTATAGTAATAAAAATGATTATTATACTCTTAAAATTTTACTTCTAATAGTTATATTTATTTTTGTGTTTTGTCATTAGAAAGACTTATGAGTAATAATGCACATTTTGCACCAATTTATTAACTATTTTTATTACTATTATAAGTGTCTACTTATTTCTAGTAGTGCTTAAATAATAATAAAAAAAAGATTTATATTAAGCATGAGTAGAGAATATATCCTCTGACATATCGTCTTCAATACATTTTCACCGTACAATTTTTAGTTATAAGATACTTATAAATAAAGGTGAGCTATATTTGGTAAGAGTTTTACAATCTCACAATTTAATAGAGTATTTCTATCTTTGCTTTGGAAGGAATATAACCTCATAGCAGTCATAATCAAGTTCAAATACAAAAACAAAATAACCATAACTTTCAATTTTATCATGCATGCATATTTGTTTTTCTTTTTGATCGGTGTCTTTCAAGTACATAGTATTAATAATACATTTTAATATTTGAAGAACACGAAAAAATAGTAAGGGTATATAAATATAGTTAAAACTTTAGATTCACGATGAAAATACATAAAAACATCTTAACATATAAGAATATAAGAGAATATAACATGAAAATTTTTTAACTGGGAACATGAAAAAAAATTAAATACTTCACATACCAAAATCATGCTAGTAACATGTTGTGAAAAACTATGGACTAAAGAGAACAATATTTAAACTATGAAACAAAATCATAATAGGGCAAAATGCCTTTGATATCATTAACCTAAATTTAGTACTTAATATATTAAATTCAATACACGCCAACATATGAACAAGCAAAATTTGGGGAGGGTTTGTGTAAATTTAAGATGTGAGATTGTGGTAAATTTTGTAAGTGCTGTAAATTCATCAACGATAGCACGCCATGCTATTTTCTTATTACAACAACATATTAAAATTAGAAAAAAAAATAACATATACTTTTATGTAGTTGGTCGATTGTACATTTTAAATTTTTTAATTTAAAAATATCCACGCAAGTCTCATTTATTTATTTAATACATGAGTTTAGACAAAATAATTATTAGTATTTTTAAATAAATTTTAAGTTTATGATAAAAAATAATAATAACAAATGAAATTTGAAATTCTTTTTGTTTGATTTAAATAACTCTATAATCTTTTGTTCAATTAGTTTGAACTGTAAATTAAAACAACAAAATATAACCAGTTAATTAAATAAATTTGGTCACTTAAACTTCCATTATTAAAGTAAGTACCTTTACATATAATAATTTATATATGATTAAAAATTGTGACCCGAATTACAAAATTTATTAATTAAAATATTATAAATTAATATATAATAATTTATTTAAATTTTTTTTGCCGTTATATATCTGATGGGTTAATAGTTATTTTTATTTATTTATTTATTATCCTCAACATCCTGGTAATTAATTTTAGTATAGACAATATATTTGTCGTAAACATAATTCTGAAATGTATTTTATTCTAAAACACAATTACAACACTTAAATCACAACCATTACTGTAAGCCCTTCCAGACTTTCCCCAATTTAAATGAATGAAGAAAAACAAAGTATTCTAATGGTATATTTGTTGTGCTGGGAAAACCTAAGTAAATTGCCTGGCATTAAATCATTCATTTTTTTTTTTTAATTTTTTGGGTTTATTTGATACCAAAACATAGTAAATTTTAAATCACATTCACTGTGGGCAAATATTGATGCATAAATGAGTATGTTTCACTAAAAGATTAGCATTATCAAACACACTATCAATTTGACTCTCAAAGTTAAGCAGAAACAGGACAATTTTTTTTAAAAAAAAAAAATCTTATTGTATATTAGTGAGAATGATGGAGAGAATTTGCAACAATTATTATTCAATGCCTAGCATAGCTATGGCAAGCCATAGGCATCATGTTGCTTGTGCCTCTAATGTAATTAAATTCATTATCATTGATGCAAAAATCTACAATTAAACATCTGCACTGTAAGGACTTATATATGGATTGTACATGTTTGTTGGTTTTTTCGGTGGTTGAAAATTTTACTCTCTTTTTTTTTTCACATGGATTGTAAGGAGGCTACCTATGTCATCTGCACACTTGAAAAATTATATATAAACCTAATACAAAAAATATCAGCAAGTATATCAGAAGCATGAGGACATGGTACATATATAAACCTAATACAAGAAATAATAAATAATTAAAATAAAATATTATAAACTATATTGAATACAAGAAAACTTGCAATCATAAATATATTTAAAAATAAATTTCATTTTATAAGAAATACCTTATCATTCAGCTTTGCAATGTCCAATAATCATCTATAAAATGTATTATGATGGCCATGAATCTCTCCTTTTGATGATTAGAAGTCCACGTACCAGTACTAACAATAATTCTACTTTGATTACTTTCTAATAAATTCATTGTTTTATCCTTCTCGTAATCATATATTTTTAAAATATTATTTTTAATTGTGTTACGAGAAATTATTTTAAACAATGATTAAACAGAATTAACAAATCTTCTAGATCCAACATGTTTAACGATACTAAGAAGGTACTCATGCAAAATTATCATATTTGCAAGCTCTCTCGTTGAAGTTTCTTGACAAAAGCTACTTGCACCAATTTTAACTTTTCCTTCACATGTTTTTGCGGTTGTCAATAATTTTTGTATATCATTTTGTTTGCGATTTCACAAAGGACATATTTGCAAATGATCATGCAAGTGTTTTGTCCCATGCTTTATATTCCCTCCTAACTTTTTGCCACAATAATTACAAACTGCCTTAAGTTTTTCATTAATTTTTTATCTTTTGAAATGATTTCATATATCAGATCTTAACTTTCTTTTTGGTATATCATTAACATCATGATCAGTTACAAGAATTGGTGCTGGATTTACATCATTATTCAATGTTTCTTCTAGCATATCACCAAATTGTGTATGAAGTTGATTATCAACTGGTGTAGAAATTTTTTTTCTCCTCCTATATTAAAGAAAAAGTAATCTAATTTAATATAAACAATTATATGAGTATATATTAATTGAAAAAAGTCTATAGTATGTATTGTCTACACCTACTATATATAAATAAAAAAAATCAATACATATGATATTATAATTCTTTACGAAAAAAATAAAATTAAAAAGTACTAAATATAAATTGACAGTAATAATTTAAAGATATTCTATTAAATAAAATTATAACATAAACTTACACTTGAATTTGACAGCAACTGAAAGAAAGTCAACCAAATTTGCAAACCAACCAAATCTGAAAACTTACTTTTAGTTTGGAATTCAATTTGTGGCAATGGTAGAAGGAAAAAAAAATGAAAAGAAATCATGTGCGAAGACTAGAGCACTCGAATTTTAACTTGATTTTGACAATAAAAATTTCATTTGTTGAACTAGAAACTCAAAGGATTTGAGATGAATTTAATTTGCAAAAGAAGAAGGAAACTAGAGAGGAAAAACCTAAAAAGTGTTATTCCATAGTCATATAGTCAAAGCCCTTAATTGATTTAAAATTAATGATTTGAAAACTATTACTATTTTTAATGCCATTCCATAGTTAGTTTAGGAATTAATAAGTTTAGGATTTTTTTAAAATTTTTATTTATATATTTTATTTTTATAATATTAAACCCCACAATTTTTTACTATTAATTATATTTACTTATAATATAAATTTTAAAATGTATAATATAAAATTATATTTAAATATATAAAATTTAATTTACAACTTATAAAATAATTATGTTGTGTTTTAATGGGGAATGGGGTGGAGATGGGGCGGAAAGGACTAAACCAATCCCTGTCCCATTAGTAAATTAGGAATTAATTTCTCCCCATTCTCCATAAATTCACCTTAATTCTTTCTCGCTAGGGATGGGTCCTCCCGAAGCCCCAAACCCATGGAAAATTTTGCTATTCCTACTCCTCGTCCCCACCTTACCCCATTGCCATCCCTACAAAGAAGGCATCCATCCTTTAAGGAACCAAATTTGGACAAAGAAAACATAGCAGTTGAGCAATCCATGCACATATTTACATTTCCAAGTAAATAGTGGCATGATTCAGTCCAAGAATGACCAGGGTAACAGCATCAGTCAGACAACAATCAAAGAACCAACATTTTAGAACCTTCAAACCTATCAGCAACATAGTCACGCAAGGGTTCCAAATTCTGTTTCTGTTACAAGTAAAACAGATATTGAGCAAATAAGAAGAGCCAACAAAGCTTGCATCTTCTGCAAGGAAGCATTTTACCGTGCTTTATAAAGATGTACAAGTTTTTTCTTCTTGCCCTTTTTCTTTCTTGAACATGTTGAAAGTGAGATTTGGTTATCGAGATGAGCAAGGAGCTACACTATGCTCAAAAGTACTCCTTAGAGAATATAAGAACAATCAAGAAAAAGTTTACTCACTACTATAAACCCCTGCGACACTCCAGCTGCTTGGTGTTCTCTAGTAATACCTGCCAACCAATTTAATATTAATCCCCCAAATAGTCCTATAAGTAACTGGTAATGTCTATTTGGAAACCAATTATGAAGCAAATAAACATATGGACACTAATTGGAACAGTCAACACACAGGTCATTCAAAATAAATTCACATAACAAGAAGAAGACCGAATACATAAACAGCTATCAGCAAAAATTTCCTTACTTCTCGAATGTAATTTGCTACTGCCTTGCAGCCTTCAATTGCAAGTTGCATGACATCTTCAAAGGTATCAATTGGTAATTTAGCATCCATCTGTTCCCAATAAGCATCATTAAATGAGAGGTCAACGAGTAAAATTTGACTACAAAATTGGGGAACGTTGCTAATCAATGTATGAATAGCCTCAACTATAAATTAATACTGATGAACAAAAAAGGATAAAATTCAAAAGTCTGGATTAAGTTCTATGCCTCAAAAACAATATAGCATCACATAAAAGAACTAGCAAAAACGGAAGTGCACAATAAAACTTGGATGATATGTAGCCATACTTCTCTAGATCACATATTTGAAACTAAATTGATGTATCCAAAACATTCATGACTGCAAAGGCACTGTAAGAGAAAGCACAGATTCTAAATACCAGAGGAACAAGAAAACAAAATTTAGAGAAACCTGAAGAAGGGTGACTTTGTCTAATGTAGGTAGAATGCCTACAGTGACATCAGGGCCTCCAGCACTATCTTCAACATAATTCAAATCTGGCATATGACAAATCCTTAGCCCTTAGTATGATCATCTTGGGTACAAACTTTTGGGGATACCATGTACAAATTAACAGAAAAACAAAAGCATACGTGCTTGAAGAAAGGGAGAGACAGAAATGGATTTACCAAGAAGTGGAGTGCAATTGAGGTATCCGGCACTACATGAAGTAACAAGATCACGCATTGGAATCCCAGCATCTGCAAGGGCTAATGCTGCTGCATTAATACATGCAGATCTTGTCCCTGCAGGCAGCATATTTCCAAGTCAATGAGAGATTTTCCTATTTCAAAAGATGAAATCCTCACACTTCAACACACTTATGTTGAAGTAGAAAAAAAGGGAAAAGAAAAGGAATGATACAAATGCACAGTAAAGCAAACATGGTGAAAGAGCGAGAGGAGAATAAAAATTGGTATCATAAAAGAGCTTTTTGTCATTGGGTTTTTCACAGGGACTTGTGATTGAACATTGATTTACCTCCATCCGCTTGCAGAACTTGAACAAAAATATCTATCTGCAAAATTCATAGATAAGCACTTAGAAAACAAATATTGAATAGGAATTAGGAGACACTCGAAAAATTTTTGGAAAACCTGAGAACGAGGCATTAAATGGGTCAATATGCATGCTTCCATAGTTTGACGAATAACCAACGATATCTCTGTTGATCGCCTGAGTGTATCAGAAAAACATTCATGTTTGAAAGAACAAATAACATACTACCATAAACAAGATGCATACATTAAGCTACATATAATTGTCCAGAACCGATCAAAGTATTTTCAAGCTCTAAAATTCCTTACTAACCTCCAGTTCTATAATAAATCATCCCCCAGATGTACTACTACTATTTTTCTAAGATAGTCCTTCCCAACAAACCAGAAAATTGACCACTGTTTAAGGCATGCTCAATGGACCTCATGTAAATGTATTACAGCTCTAATTTAAATTAATATTTTAACTTTACACAAGTATTTGGTTCATTTTTCACATTGACCAAACTATAGACAGTCACATAAAGAATATCCTTCCACACACTCTTAACCATCACAAACTGTAGAGTGAATATTTCTTTCTATGTGTTCTTTCATTATGAAACAACACTCTTCCACTATTTAAGCGGAAAGTCCTCCTATGCATGTAGTCCATTTTCTTCTCAACATAATAGGAATTATTACACCAGCGAACATATGCAAAATATAGTTTTATAAACATTTCAAAAGAAAATTGCTGCAACCTGTCACCCTTTGGTTTTCTCATACGATCTCCAGTACTAAAATTAGCCATGCTATACTCACAGCGCACCTATGATATTTACAAACACAAATTATGAGAACATTTCAAATCAAAACAACAGCAAAAAAGAAAAACAAACAAACAAACATTGAGAATGTTACCATTGCTTGGTCACTCATTTGCTGGCTCTTATTTTGTACCTGGAAACACAATAATGTATTAAAACAAAAGGTAGTATCAAATTTTAAACCCCATACATATAATTAAAATATAATTTACCTCTCTGGGGCCATAGACAGCAGCGATGACTTTAGTATTACCCATTTCAAACACAGCAGAACTGAAAATTGAAAAGTAAATTAAAATTTAATATCATTCAGACTGATTATTAGGGAACGAATTGAATCAAAAAATTGAATTAGTTAAGGAAAGATTGGAGCACCCGTCTGCTTTGGCAACAGCACCAATTTCTGCTCGAAGTTGCCTCATCTGAGATGTGGAAATAAATACGAAATTTAACATGCCAAAAAAAGTGGAAAAAAATAAAATTAGGGAGAGATAGGTATACTTCAGTTGGGCGTCGACCGTCCAATCGAAGGCCTTCAGGGCTCACGTATTCCATCTCTATCTGTCAGTGTCAACTATGCTGCGAAAGAGGGCGACAGGATGTCCGCTCTTTTCAACACAAATTCCAAAACTAAAACTTTTTCAAATAGGTTCGATTCAAACGCAGGATTAAGAAAACTTTAAAAACCAAAAACCCATATTCAGAAGTTCAATCAAGAATTCGCATTTCAATCAAAATTAGAAAAGAGAACAGAGAGTCTAAATGAAAGTCATCGACTTAAATTCATTAAGGTTTCTCCCAAATTTCCGCTACCTTAAGAGGTACACACATAAGTCACAGTAACAACTTCTTTGATAGAAAAATTTTAACAGATACCTGTTATGCATAAAAATAATCAAATAATGAAGCAAAGGATTTCGTAGTGCGAAACAACGTTGAAGATTTGAGGTTTTTCACTATTCTAGTTTGTGGTTTTCAATCAACTAACCAAGCAAGATCATATAGTGAACAATAGGAACAATGACTAACACGGGAAAAAGTTGTGGAACCTGCAAGCTTCGTGACAGAGGAAGAACCGAAGACGGCCAATAGTACAGAGCGTATTTAAGGTCCTGCACCGTTATGCACACCCGACATTTCAAAAACCTATCTAAAAGCACTCCTAGTTCTAAAACCATCCAACCACATCCTTACAATGGTAAATTTTATTTTATTTCTTCATAAAGGCCCAAATACCCATTTTCTTGTTTTCAAGTCCATTCTAGCCCAAAATAACTAAAAAAATATTTCTTAGCGTATGATATTTCTTGTGCGTAAAATTGAATGCTCAAAATGATTATAAAAAAAAAAAAAAATTCTCTTTTTATACACGGGTCCAATGGCGAGAATTGATTAATTTCGTGTTTGTCATTCCTGGGGATTGAAATGGGAAAATTATGAGTTGTTAGAGCCTACTCCGTAACCATGTATGCTGATGAGCCAACTCTGAGAACTCACTGGTTCGAATTGCAGCCAATAATTCATTTGCATGAAGTCGGAATTGCTTGTAACCGCCAGTCAATCATACGGTAGTCAACTTATTTCTGAGCCTTGTACTACACACCGTCCCTCACACTACAGAATTCGCCATGCCCGAAGTCGTTACCTCAATCGGGAGGAGGAGGTGCCCCAAATAGGGCTAATGACCTGAATCATATCACAATTTTCACACTCTATGACTGCGGGTATGAGAATTTATTAACGAAAAAAATACTTTCTCATACCATTTTACATGCCTATTCAATCATTTATTTAAATCTAAATTTTAAATAATAAATTAATTTATATACTTACAATTTAGGATACAAGATATATTCATTTTGCATACAATTGCAAGTTAATATAATCAATATTTTTTTTAGGAAGTAAAAATATGCAATTTAAAATTTATTTTTTAAAAAATAAAAAAGTATATATATAAAAGGGAGTTGGGTGTGAATTTGGGCATACAAGAATAATTATTTTATACCCACTTCTCATTCTCATTTAATATTCATCGTGCCTTTTTCAATGAGTACCCATATCCATAAGAGAATTTGTCATTCTGAATTGTTTAATTGATCGAATAAATGGTGACTATCTGATTAATCTTGAGAGTTAGTTATGTGAAACTTTTTACATAGAGGTTGCTTGAAAAATTTTTCTAAAATAACCAAAATTTTGGAGTCTTTCTTAATTTTTAACCAACATTAAAATTCATTTTTTGTTTATTGTTTTCCAATAAAGATGTCTCCCATATCTATTCTGCCCTCCAATTTATGAATACAAATATCATTTCATTCCCTTCATTCACTATCCAAGAACAAAAAATAAAAATTAAAAAAAAAATATGAAAACAATCACGCATCAAACGAACGACAATCATACACCATAGGATCTAAATTGCTTGATTCAATTGAACTCCCATAACAACATCTCTCTAAGACAAGTAGCGTGTACTTATATTCGTTTGAGAGTGTCAATTTTTTAATAAAGGATTAATAAAGTTGAATAAATTGTGCATATGTTATAAAAATATACCATGTCCACGTGGTCTATAAATATTAATTTAGGGTGTAATTTACATATTTTAATAAATAATAATATACAACTAATTTTAAAAAATATAAACGTAATGTTAAAGAAAGTATCCAAAACACATGCTCTGTTTGTGTATCAATTTTAAAAGCACCTCATTAAATTTAATAAATACTTGTATAAAGTTAAAAATTAAATATATAAATAAATATTTATATTTTTAATTTAATATTTATAAAGTGTTAATTAGCAATGACAAACAAATACAATTGAAATTTTAACTTAATTTTATTCAGGTATAATTATCAAGTTTTCAGTATTAATTAAAAAAATTATTTTAAAATATCTGAATGATTAAAACTAAATTACGGTGGGAAACGAAAAAACAAACATGCATGTGGCATGAATTCAGTAATATAAGGGCAATTTAGTCATTTGATAGGATTTAGAGCCTACTTGATACAAATAGACGAATTATGTCCTTATTGGCGAAACAAATTAAAAAAGGACCCAGATGTATTATTACTCTTCTTGTAAATATAGCAAATGTTAAGGGCATATATGTAAAACTAACAAGTGAAATCTACGCGCTTTTATTCTTACTTCAGTTTGTAACGCCAAGCCGGCCCCCGCTCAAGCTCTCAGTCTACAGTGACATTCATACTGAGAAAATGGACGCGATGAGGAAGCAACTGGACGTGCCAATGGGAGCCAATCGAAACGGCGACGTACGAGAACTTAATCCCATGTACTACGATCGTGATGTTTGCCGTCTCTACCTTGCCGATCTTTGTCCTCACGAGCTCTTCCAATTAACTGTAATTCAATTTCATTTCATTTTTTTTAGTTTCTGTAATTAATATATATATATATATATTATTTTTGAAACTATAATTTCTTTTTATTTTGTTGCAGAAAATGGATATGGGGCCCTGCCGTTGCAGTTCAGAAAAGAGTATCCTCATTTACTTTTACAAAGCTATATATATTTGCATGTCTTTTTTATACACCTTTTTTATATAAATATTTTTTAATCTTGCTGACAGACAAGAAGATTGTCCATCATTTTTTGATTCTGCATTGAAATTTTTGTTCATCATTTCTGTTTACCTGATTTCATGGTTTTGGACCCAATATCTTATATTCTGGTAATGAAGACATTGGAATGTATACCGACTATGCAGAGTTTAGTTTTCATGAAGAAAACATGCAAAGTTGATGCTCTGTATCCATTTAAGCCCGTAAGGACTGCATAAGACCATTCAGTGTGGGGGTCTGCGGCAAGCTTACATTAGAGGAATTACTCTCCAAATGTAGTAATATTTGCTACATTTGTCTTTTTTTTTTTTTTTAATTTGCTTAACGGTAATGTGCTGGTTTTGAGTTGTTAGATGGTTGAGTAATGTGCCTGCAGGTGTCGAGAAGCATGTCATTGAACTTGGCAATTAGAATTGTTTGTCTGTTATATTTTCTAAATCTGCATAGAGTTGGGTTTTGGAGAGGCGTCCCTGTCATTCATTCTTATGTAAATTGTATTTGGCTTGGGATACAATAAATAATTTTACGAAGTTATTATTTTTATTTTCAATACTTAATAAGATTCAAAGAACTTGTTTGACCATTTTATGGAAGCATAAGTTCTATTTTAGTGGTGGTTTTGATTGATGGCTTTTGTCTTAGATATCGGATAAGTCTTGAAATGTACACTTTACTCCTTGAAGTGAGTCCTTAGGTGGTTTTAGAATTGTCTCTGTTTTGAATTGAAAGTTTTATGTGATCAGTTTTTATTTAGGGCCATTAATGTACTTAAGCCAAGAAAACAGTCACCACGGTTACTAAGCTTTTAAATTTCATCTGACTATAAACAGGGGGTAGGAAAGCTTTGTGTCAAGAGCTTCCATGATAAATGAAACTCAAAAAGTATTTTGTGGATTCTTCAACTCATTCATTCACCTTTTAAAGCTTCTAGCAAGCACAGAAGGAAATTCTTAATGGGGGTCGTTTCAACATTCGCAGTCATCTGAGATTACAAGTGATTATATTGCAAATACTATTAAAATCTTCCAGGAAAATTGCAATCTCAGCCATTCCTTCAGTCACATTTATAAACACCATTTTTAAATTTCAGAAATAGACAAAGATAGTGGCATGAACGAAGCTACTACAGAACGCACCCATGAATCCAAGCGCACACAAGCTTGACATAAACCAACTTACTTCGAACTATATCTTCTCTTTGCTTGAGCTGATAGACTACATCTTCGCTTCGCTTTCCTGGTTCACCATGAGACAGACAAAACGAAGAAGTATGCGTCGTAGCTAGAGGATCTATAGGGTATATTTGCAAACGTTATGTCAATCAACAAACAAGACATCTGCTCCTTTGGCACTTTACTTCCATGAACAATCTCACCCTTTACATATACAAATGAGTAGAAACCAGAATGCCAAAACTCATTTAGAGTATCTCAAGGCCCATAACCGCCATGAAGTTGCATTGTAAACACAATTGTTCATTAGGATAATGAATCTAACCAGTTCACCACAGATCCTGCTTTATAGATATACTGCCTTTGCATTGCAACTCTTTTGGTATATTAGTTTGGTCATATGAACACTAAAATTAATCTAAAATTCTGTAGAAAAAATTCCACCAAATCATCAAGAACGATGTAACCCGTGATCTTGCTTGTAACTACACAAAAGAAAAGAAAATTGTGCCTTTTGGTACCTATAATCAACAACGTATGTCCATCATCAAAGCCATCGAGGTGTCATTTTGGGCAATTTAAAGCTTCCCACACAAGAGCATTGCCAATCTTATAAGCTTCGTGTGCATCTTTGTAGACAAAGGTCAACTAGTTGTTCATTGTGAACTTCTGTGTAGCTATTTTTCCTCCATTTACTTTCATTGATTGCAAACACAATACAAGATGTACTAAACTGATCAATACCCTAATTTTTTTTTTCAATTTCTTATACCATCTATATATTATTAGATCAAGCTTATTTAAATAGTTGAGATTGTATTTCATATATGCATTAGTTACATGCATTAATTATAAATATTATATTTAATTCTTAATTTTTTATATCATTTATATACTATTATATTAAGAGAACATTATCATAATGATGTGGTAGGGATATCCAATAACAAACTAAATGAAAATTATTTGCTTAATCTATTTTAGCCAATGAAACTTGACATTGATCAACTATGGTTCATAATTATGTGTTTTATTTATTGCAATAATTGATAAAAGATTAATAAAAAGCTAATAAATAATAAAATTTTTTAAATTTTTAAAAAATAATACGTGAACTATAATTCCCTTAAACTAATTAAACCCAACGGTAAAGACTAACGAAACATGTGCATTTTTCATTTATAAAGCATTAAAGATGATTTAAAATTTGACACT
The DNA here is from genome assembly GCA_032401905.1 of Swietenia macrophylla. Classification (NCBI taxonomy): domain Eukaryota; kingdom Viridiplantae; phylum Streptophyta; class Magnoliopsida; order Sapindales; family Meliaceae; genus Swietenia; species Swietenia macrophylla. The sequence continues at coordinate 7,922,370 of CP135571.1, forward strand.
TACATTTCTTTTAATTATAAATTGAATAATTAAAAAATAAATATATTTTATTTTTATAAGGAAATTTTGTAATTTACTCCATCTAATTTATTTTTTTATTTTTTAAATTATTTATATAAAGTACTCAATTTATATTTTAAATTTTTAATAATAAAAATTTTAATTAACTTTAAATAAATATATTGATATATTGTCATATTTTTTTAAAAAATAATTTATATTAAAATTTTATAATACAATTATTTTAATATATTAATCTTAATTAATTCAATTTGAAGTTCATATAATAAAATTATTATTATTTTTTAAAAATATAGATTAATAATCTTACATAAGCCATTCTAAATTAATTTGTTATGTACATCTATATAGTTGAGTGAAAGAAAAATAGCCTTTCACAAAATAAAATTATTAAAAATGAGAGATATTGGATAAAAATTGATAATAATTATTATTATTATTATTATCATTATTAACTATTTAAAGTTCGCAAAGAAAATAAATATATAATGGAGCATTTTCCTTTTAATTTTTATTCTAAAAGTACAAAAACTTAGGGATCTAAATGATAATATCCATTTAAAAATTGCTCTGGTAAACTATCTCACTACTCCGACGCTCGTCCCTCGCCCACTTCAGTAAAATCCCCAAATCCCTTAGCCCTAAATCCTCACACACATTACGGCCATGGCTTCTCTCAGTCTCTGCCTCTCCCTTCCCGCCACTCCCAAAAACCTAACCACCAATTTCACCCCACGCTTACCTTCCTTACTCAAATCAACGGCCAAGTTCTCACCCCTCAAACCCAAAGCCATCACCACCGTGAAAAACTTCGCAACTCCAGCCACCGAGCGCTTGATCTCTGCCGTCGCTTACACTCTTCCGTTCTTCAACTCCCTCCAGTACGGCCGCTACCTCTTCATGCAGTACCCGAACTTGGGTCTTCTCCTCGATCCGTTAGTTCCCTTGCTCAGCCTGTACAGGTCCGTACCGTACGCCAGCTTCGTCGCGTTCTTCGCGCTCTATCTGGGCATCGTGCGAAACCCTAGTTTCAGCCACTACGTCCGGTTCAACTCCATGCAGGCGGTGACCCTGGACGTTCTCTTGGTGGTGCCGCTGTTGCTGACCCGTATTTTTAACCCGGGTCGCGGCGGAATCGGATTCAAGTTGATGATTTGGGGACACAATGCGGTTTTTGTTTTCAGTTGTTTTTGTTTTGCTTATGCTTTGGTTTCTTCTTTGCTGGGAAAGACTCCGTACTTGCCATTTGTTGCAGATGCTGCGGGTAGGCAAATGTAGGTCGTATTGTTTTGACCTCTTCGGAAGTTGTGTACAAGCGGGTTTTGCGGGGGGGGGAATGGGGGGGGGGGGGGGGGGGAGTTGTTGATGTGATTTTGCTTTGTATAAATTTTGAGTTTATTTAAGATGCAAGGACAGTATTTGAGGAAATAAAATTTTAAGGAATGTTTTTTTTAAATAGTTAAAATATTGGGGCCTTTTTAATTTTTGACAATTTATAAGTTTTATTAAGATGGATGAATGATTTTAGGGGTATATAACTTACTTAACCGAAAGAGATAATCATGGCAGCTCAAGTCACTTTCTAGTTCATTGGTTGGAAACTCCCACTAGCTTTCCACTTAAGTTAGTTTTTTCTTCAATTATTTATACAACTAGAAATTATTCAATTTTTCGTAAAAAAGAATATATATTTTAAAAAAAAAACTAACTTAACCTAGGGATTTAATTGATATAAATGGATAAATTATGTGTCTAATTATGGAAAAAGAAAAAATTGAGGGATCCAAACATAATTACCCGTTTAGATTCGTGGTTAAAGTATTCATCATGCCCTTTAAAACGAAGCCTTCATCTCATCAGGTGAAACCAGTCATCGAAGGAAATCACTAGACTCTCATCTCATTCTTTGGAATCCCGTCCTATTTTCGAGATTTCTGTTCACTGCGCCTGCTGCCCAAAAGCTAAATTGGCTTTCAGGTGAGACAAAATATGATGTTTTTCTTATCTCTCTCTCTCTCTTTTTTTCTTTCTGTTTTCGAAGTGATTTATTTTCTTATTTTTTAAAATCATGCTATTTATTAATCCATTTGAAAGTTGGGCATGCTAGTAAGTGTTATACAGTAATTCTATGTGTTGTCACTGTTGGATTATTTCTGCTTATTGCATATTTTGGTGGAAATTTTGTTTGTGTTTCCATTTTTTTCCCAGTTCGGTGAAATTATGTTATTGTTAATGCAGGCTTTATGTTCCCTCTTCTTAAACGTATTAGGGTACGGTAGTTGATATTGAGCCTCTCTGCATTTGATTTTGGGGTTTATATTATTGGAAATTAAGACTTCAATTGATTGTTAAAAAAATGAAAAATATGTAAAACTTCTGTTGTTTTAGTTTGTTTAGGATGTAATTTGGTTTTGCTGAATTCAGCATGAAGTAATGGTTTTGGCTTGTACTGTGGTAATTAGTTGGTACTTGACAATGGCTTATTTTTGTGATTTTGGATTGATGATGTCTAGTGTGATGTTCCATTGAACAAGGGAGATTGAGGTGAATTGTGCCATTCTTGATTTGAAAGCAGTAAACTGAGGTCAATGAATATTTGATTAATTGGTGTTTACTTGTTGATCTCTTCAATCTCTCCATTTTCTACCGAAGTTACACTTTCTCTCTGTTAGACAAAAAGCATTTTCTTGCCTGGCAAACAGGATTGTACTCACTTCAGTCTTCACTTTGACCAGAAGATAAACATTCCAGCTATGAGTTTCGCTTCTTGGTCTGTACTTTCCACTCATTTCAGTTCTTATCATTTTTTCATAACGAAAAAAAGAAAAAATTATAACTTTTATCTGAAATTTCAATTATTTGTTTCTGAAACACATACCATCAAATATTTTATTTCTGGTTTTGTCACCATTTCTTTTGTTTCTGAGAGTATAACGTTGTCTTGTTTAATTTTTACCTAAAAAATTTTGATGTTGATCTTTGTTTTTCCATTAATAATCTTTTTAATTGAATATACATATAATGAGATTGGTTTCGATGTTTATACATAGGATATTGTTTTATTCATCCTTCTTATGTTGGCAGTGAGATATAACTGCGACATATCTTAGCACACATGGCAAGGGTTTTTCTTCTAAGGCAGTTTTGATTGAAAATGCTTTCTATGAATGAGTTTTAGCATTTGGGAATTTGTAGAAAGTGAATTTGAGCAAAAGCATTTATAAAACGCTTTTCAATAAGATAATTACTAGCGCTTTTCTAAGAATTACTTGAAGAGGTGTTGATCTAGAAAACACTTTCTAAAATAGCACCCAACAATATCAAGTCCTTGTGTAAAAAGTATGCCAAGGATTATGCTCTCCCTTCATCCCCCGCTTTTTTTGTATCTCAATAAGTGTTCAATCTATTTTTATCCATAAACTATAAAATTGACATGAAGAAGTTTAGATTTTTTGGAAGTGCTTGTAGGACTGTAAAGCACTCCCAAAAAGACTATTCCTGGCTTTAATTTCTTATTGTTCTTCCTATTAGCCATATGTTATGCCTTATTCAAATAATTTCTTTCTAACAGGGGATTTGCCGGAGATGTTGGCATTTTAGTTCTGGGTATGTTCGTTTGGTAAAGATACAGATGAATAAAGCTTTGGTACACTAGTCTTGGAAATGCTATAGATCAGTCCAATGTGTGAATGTTTTGGCTTAATGGCACTAAGATTAAGTAGAAAGATACCAATACATCACTACCTTTTTAAGAGCAGCTATTCATTGGGATTACTTATGACTTCAGCTATTCAGAAAACTATAACAAATAATACATTTGGAAGTTTTCGACTATCAGATGCATTATGCACATGTTGTCAGCCCCTGACTCTTCAGTGCTTTTGCAGCAGTAGTGTTCAGCAGGAAAAATTATGTTGGGAGGGTTCCTCTCATGGAGTTCTGTCAAGGAAGCTTGAACTTGCATTGAAGAATCATCAAATGGATGGAGCATGGGAAACTTTTAATGACTTAATAAGATTATATGGTTATCCCGAGCATGGTACTGTAAATAGGTTCATTACTGAATTGTCTTACTCATCTGAGTCTCACTGGCTACGTAAAGCATGTGATTTAGTTTTTGTAATAGTGAAAGAAAAATCAGATTTATTTCAGCTCGACGTCCTGGCTAAGCTGTCCCTCTCTTTAGCAAGAGCTCAGATGCCTATTCCTGCCTCAATGATACTCAGACTGATGCTTGAGCGAAATAATCTGCCTTGTATGAATGTGTTGCAGTTGATTTTTCTGCATATGGTGAAAACAGAAATTGGAACATGTCTTGCATCTAATTTCTTAATTCAGATGTGTGATGTTTTCCTACGTGTAACTGCAAGTAATTGTGCTAAGCTGACCAAACCTGATACAAAGATCTTTAACATTGTGCTTCATGCTTGTGTGAGATTTGGATCATCTCTTAAAGGCCAACTTCTTATGGAACTGATGTCACAAACTGGTGTCGTTGCTGATGCTCACTCAATTATTCTCATTGCACAGATTCATGAAATGAATGGTCAAAGGGATGAGCTGAAAAAGTTTAAAGATTACATTGATCAAGTATCATCTCCATTTGTTCATCATTATCGGCAGTTTTATGATAGTTTGTTGAGCTTACATTTTAAGTTTGATGACATTGAAGCTGCTGGTGAGCTTCTACAGCATATGAATAGATATTGGGAGTTCATTCCTGATCAGAAACCTAGGAAAGACTTGCTAAAACCATACCTTGTTCCAATAGGATCTCGCAATCTCAGGAGTGGATTGAAGATACAGATTAGGCCTGATATGCTCGAGAAGGATTCTGTTCTCCAAGTGGAAGGTAAGCAAGAGCTTGTTCTCTTCAGAAATGGAAAATTGATCCTCAGTAACAGGGCTCTGGCCAAACTCATTAATGGATACAAAAGACATGCAAAGATCAGCAAGCTTTCAGAGCTCTTACTTAGCATTCAAAAGGAATATAATTTCTTTGGAGGATCTAGTTTGTGTTCTCTTGTGATTGATGCTTTTATTCAATTAGGTTTGCTGGAGACTGCTCATGACATCTTGGATGACATGGAATTGGCTGGCTATCCCATGGATTCTGCTACATATATGTCTCTTCTGACAGCGTATTACAAAGTAAAGATGTTTAGGGAGGCAGAGGCACTGTTAAAACATGCGAGAAAGGCTGGATTGGCCATAAATTTGTCTAACAAGATGTTTGTCTCTGCAAGTCTCTCAGAGGCACCAGATAAAAATGCTCCATCTACAAATTCATCAGCTTTGATGGGTAAATCAGGCTTAGCTGAGTCCTTAATTCGTGAAATGAAAGAGGAGGCTGCTCCTTCTACACTCTACGTGTTAAATTCTTCTATTTATTTTTTTAGCAAAGGAAAAATGATAGGGGATGCTTTGAAGATATATCGAAGAATGCAAGAGAAGAAAATCCAACCCACAGTGCAAACTTTTTTTTATTTGACATGTGGATTTTCTTCTTTGGAAATGTATCGTGAGATTACAATCTTGTGGGGGGATATTAAGAGGAAGATGGAGAGTGGAGTTTTGGTGGTTAGCAAGGATCTATATGAGATCTTACTGCTGAACTTTCTTAAAGGTGGTTACTTTGAGAGAGTGATGGAAGTCATTGGCTACATGAAAGAGCAGAATATGTATGTAGATAAGTGGATGTATAAAAATGAGTTCTTAAAGCATCATAAGCATCTCTATAGGAGGTTAAAAGTGCCAAATGCCAGAACTGATGCCCAAAGCAAGAGGCTGGAATATGTTCATGCTTTTAGGGAATGGGCTGGCATTGATTGAAGTTCAGTTACAAGTTTTTCTGTAGATGTAGTTGAATTCAAGGTTCTTACAGACATAGCCTTGCAAGTGCTCATCTTTGACTTACCAAGCAACAGTTTTTAGCTGCCGGAGCTGAAGGTTTGTGATCTGGATTGAGATGTGGCAGACTAAGAAGACTTCAAGATCGGGCTGAAGCTCTAACCTTTACCATTCTCACAGTTGAAAGAAAAAAGAAATAAAATATTTCTGGTACTAGATACTTCTAATCACTCATTCAAGATTCTGTGTATTGTTGTGTATTATTGATTCATAGAGGTTTTTTTTTTTCCCTCTTGTCTAATGCGAAGGTAAAAATGCTGCTCTACTGATGGCAGGGGGAGGGAGTGCTTCTGTTATCTTCAAGCATATGAATGTCGGTACCATTATTTTAAGAAGCAGAGTGTCTTTACTGTGATTGATTAGTTACGATATTATGCTGGTGCCAAGGTTTATTAACTTTTGCAATCTCTTTTTTCCTTTAAAAATGTTTGCTGCAAAATCAGCATTTTTGCTATAAGTTGAAATAGGATCTTGTATCATAGTCATTGAACAATTAAAATTTTTGCCAAAATTTTCTGTTTATGGTTTTCATCACGAGGTGTTTTGTATTTTATCATTTTGTGTATAAACTGAATAAAATTTTGTGTTTCAAGTTCCATGATTCTCTTTTTTAATCAATCTTATTATGTGATAGTGGCTATTTTAACAATCCTGTGACTTAGCATCTTACTTCCCGCCTGTTTTAGTTTGCAAAATGGGTTGGCAGGGAAATAGTTTAAATTATCTAAGCTGTTTGTGACTGCAGCTAGTCTTCCTTCTATTTTTCTCTCTCTTTTTCATTTCTTCATTCACCTAGCTTCTTTTGCCGGATGCTGGGAAATGTACCAATGCAAGGTACACTTTCTGATATATGACCAGTGAGCAGCTAATTTGATCATTGAACTCCGGGTCCTGTTAAGTATGGTTTGAAGATACGATGAGGACATGTTAGCAGAATCAGAGTTCCAGACCCTTGGTTTTATTTCAATAACTGGTCTATGTTTTGCTTGTAATCCTTCTCACTAATCTTTTTTTGAGCAATAAAATTGTTTGGTGCTATGCAGAGTGCTGCTAGTTTTATTACTAGATTCAATAATGAGCTAGCTGCAGCTGCGGAATAACTTGTATCGAGAAGAATGCTGTATGAAACTGGTGCTAGTATCTTGTCTACTGAATAGCATCATTTCCTGTTAGAGGGAGGGGATTGACATTCAGAAAAGAGCAAAAGGAAGAATGGTGTTTGGTATTGTTTTGAAAATGGTGATTTTGAAAACTAGTTTTGAAAATGAAGATGCTGTTTTCAAGAGTGGAAAACGTGTTTGGTATTAATTTAACAAAAGAGAGAGGGTTGCTTCGAGAGAGCCGTGATTTTCTGAGAATGCATTTTGTTTTCTATTTTCCCGAGCAGGTACTGGAAATTTCCTTTTTCCAAAACAAAAACCCAGTTTTGAATACTCAAAGTGTACCTTCGCTTTCATTAGTGAGGCCGAGGCATGGACTGGACTGGAAGCACTTTCGAACATCAAGAAGACATTCAACTAAGTTTGTTTTTCCCTATTTTATGATTCCCAAATAAGAGAAAAGAGAGTTTCAATGAAGAAGATAAATTTGGCGGTAGTTAAATTATATATATATATATATATATATGTATATACGTATATTATCTTTCTACACAATATCTTTCTATTATTTTGCTTTAGATTAAATACAAGGTCACTCATTTTCATTTTCAAAATTTACACGTATCTTCATTTTCAAAAATAACAAGATATTTTTGGATTTTATCAAACAAATTTCATAAATTTAGATGTTTTTACTAAAAATTAAACTTGGTGAAGATATGAAATTATTGGTGTATTTAGTTTTTCGTATATGCTTTAATTATTTTTCATGATTGAACGCGTTTTAATAATTGCCATCCATGCATATGTACAGAGAGTTTCACAACATGGACCATCATTTGCCTTGGAATTTTAGATTTGTTGTCCCTGATTATTTACCGCTTAGCCAGTTAATTTGCATCCACCCCCTGGGGTCTCTTGAAAAAGAAGTGTAAAGAAATAAATAAATACTCCTGAAAAGGATTCAAAATTATTAAGGAACTTAACAGTTGTTCTTCTATTAATTCTGCAGTAAGCATCCAACCAAACCAGTCCATCTGCATGCATGGCTGGCTGTTCTTTTCATTCATTCTGTTTTCATGGGGGGTTGAATCAATTAATTTTGTATGGTCTCCCCATTATTCAGGTAAAAGAAGTGGAGCTAAAGAAAGCTGACGTTGTTGTCTGTTGAAGTCAGGCCTCTTACATCAATATTTAAAGAGGAGAAAGGTGCAAGGAATTAAGGTTAATCTCACTTTCAGACATCATACGTGACAGGCACACATCTTAGATCCTATATATGCTTCTGACTTAATGTAATTACATTTTAATTGCGGACCGATCTACAGGTTCAAGACAAGTTTTGCGGATATGTATGCTTTAGGTGATGTTCCTTCCCTGTGAAATTGTACAATGAGATTAGAAGAGTTGAACATGTTGACTAACCATGCCCACAAATCAGCCGAGCAAGCGTGCTGTGAAGGTATGCAGCATGCATCATAGCATTCTTTATGATTTATATATAACGAGTAATATTGAATTATTTCTACTTACTGTTAACCTTTTCATTTTCAAGACCGGAATCCACTGTGTTATTTTTATGATTGCCAACCTTTCTGCGATATGCATGTTTGTTCATAATTATTAGGCTTTTCTCGAGTCTTGAATAAAATGGTATAGGATGGGAGTGAAACATTCTTGTTTTTTCAAGGATGGCAAGTAAGCAAGGCAAAAAAGTTGATGAGTATGACTGACTACCTCCCATACTTCTAGATATTATCGTTCCTTTCCTTTGATCTTTCATGGCAGCTCCACGGTGACGACTTTGTTGATGACACAGTGCTATTTAGGGAGTACCAGCCTCCCATAAGTTAGGGTCATACCGGTTCAAAAAATGTGAAGGTGAAAATGTGAAGGTGATTGGAGTTTTCCAATAAAACAAGTCCGTTGCCAAAGTTGCTGGGATCCAACCTCCAGTTGATATATAATGTTGTTGTACGGACAAGCCAGCAAGATCTGAGAGTTGTGCTCCTTTGGGTTAATATATTCTGAAAATTAGTTTTCAGTGATCTTCTTCTTCCTGATTTTCCCTGGTCTGTAATTTGTTTGGTTGTTCAGGTGAGGAAATCTACATTTGTTTGATCAGAATATGGGCCGGTTCTTATCTCGTGCATAGCCGTGTGCAATAGTACCGCTTCTTTTTCCACAACTTTTAACTTCCAATTACTGGAACTCAGCTTGAGCTACGGTTTTACCTTGTGTACAGTAGGCGAGCAATGGAACCGTTTAGCTACATTTTACGCTAGGTCAACTTCCAATCCCTAAAAGTCAGTTTGGTATTTGGCATAACTCAACCCTATTAGGTACGGGTGAAAGGGTAAACAACTCATGTAATCGGGGCTAAGATGAAACATCTCGATTTTTCTTAAGAATAATTTGAATTAGAGTAATTCTAGATATATCAAAAACCCATCTCAACAACACATCTAAAATTTTGCTCACTCATGTAAACATAAATAACTTCAAAAACTGTAGAATTTCATTCTTCAATAAATGAATATCATCTCACTTATCATGTCATTTATGCAAAGATCCTGACATTGTCCAATTTATAATAGAATCCATTCATGGAACACTTCAAAAGCTCAAACATTGAATCAGCAACAAAATTTCAGACCCAAAATTTAATAAAATGTTATCCCAAACTGCAATTCCTCACCGATCAGTACACAATTGTTAGAGATTTTTAAGATATTACAATTTAATAAAAGAAAAAAAAGACTCTCCAAGACGAGCACGTCGCAGAGGTAACTGCAATCAATTACAATGACTGCTAATTAACCCTAACTCTTAATTCATACAAAGCCTAAATCTCAGACTGATGCCATAAAGACAAACACTTAAACAATGTCATAGTCTACCTGCAGTTTTCATTCTAACTAGATTTCTAGATTAAACCCACCACAATTTAAACTTAAATGAAACTCCAGATTTCACTATCAAGCCACGCAAAAGGAGCTACGAGTTACTAAAACCTATTACCCAGATTTTTAAGTGAATGAAACTTCTGCTGCTTCTAATAACTAGCAGCTGGTTGTTCTGTAGCAATGATATAGCATATGAACTCGATAGGACAAGAAATAGTATGTAAGCCAATCATGTACGTTTCAATTCAAGTCAAGCATGTAATGCATCTATAATTCTCAACAAAAACATCAATGCACTCATTTTAAATCAATTGTCACCAGAATTATAAATTCAGAACAGAGAGCATATTCCAACATAGCCACACTTTAACTAATCAAAAGTTTCATCTAACAATTATATAACTCTGCAACTCTGAAAAACAAAAATTTTATGTCTAGTTAGAGGCTCCAAATTGCTGAGAAAAATGTTTGGTACAAAGGAAAAGCTAAGAAACTCTCTAGTCAAAGAGACTGAAGCCCATATCCTGCAACATGGAAATGAAAGCCAATTAGCCAAAGAGAAAACAAAAGAATTTGCCACATACAGTAAACAAACTGGCTTTAAATACCTACCCATGAATGATGAAACCTAACATGAAATAGAGCTATGCCAATATCTTAATATTATAATGAATAGGTTTAAAACAGCTAGAAGGTTTTGATTTTGCAATATCTTCAAGACAATTGCACATATAAAAAACATTGGAAATGCAAGACATCACTGATGGTCTGTCAATCATGCAATGTATAAACTTATATAACACAGTCAAAACATTTAAACATTTGGATGAGAGAGGCACAAGTAATTAAAACATTGGTTAAGAAATAGATGGCATCTGGTATAACTCACATCGTCAGATTCCTCTTTCTCCTCCACTTTCTCCTCTTTCTTTGACTCAGCAGCAGCTGGGACAGCACCACCAGCACCAGCAGCAGCTGGAGCTGCTGCAACTGCAACACCACCACCAGAAGGCACCGAGGCCAATTTCTCCCTCCCAGATGCAATGAGCTCAGTTATGTCTTTACCCTTGACTTCGGATAGTAGAAATTCAATCCTCTCATCGTCGCAATCAGCTCCAACTGTGCAACAAATGAATGATATTTCAATCATTCTAAATACTCTCCATAAAGTTATATGGGGCATAAAATATAACTTTTAAGTCATTCTAAATACTCTCCTATACTCTAACACATGAAGCAAATCTGAAATCAAATTCAAGATAGCATAGCCATTCAGTACACACACCATAAAGATCATGTAAAATTCGAATCATTAGTATCTTGTAGATAGTTGAATCAATGATGACAAAACAAGGAATCCCGATGTCTCTACACTATTATCAGCAACAATTACAGAATGTGGGTAATAAATTTCCTTCCATATGGGAAATTATTAATAAAGTGGAAACACCAAAAAACTACCTTGGATTGAAAATACATGTTTTTCTCCAAGTCTACAGAGAGGAAACAATATAGCAAAACAAAAGAATGGAAACCCATATCAACAATTGACAGTACCAACACAGCACACATTTAATTAATCTAAGAGAAGTACCAGAGCCAAGTATTCCCTTAATGTCATAGGCGGAAGGAGTGGTGTTTCCTCCCAAAACAGCCAATAAATATGCCGCAATAACCTTCATTTCTGCTTTCTCAACTTGCATAAAATAAAATTACCCAATTCAATAGATTATTCGAACCAACAAAAATAATTATCGATCTAAGCAAAACAAAGAGAAGGAAAAGAGCTTGATAAAGAGTACCTTGAGGTTCTAGACCTGATGCTGAAAAGAGGAGTAAAAACTTTCGACACAAAACGGAAACACAGAAGGAGAAGAGGGAACAATATGTGTCTATTTATATGCATAGAGCTAGGGTTTGGAAAAATTTCGAAACGCCCTTAATTTAGAGATTATTTATGTAAATGACTAATTTTAAAAAAACTCTAACAAATTAACCAATTTTATTAATTTTGAATAAATTTATCCCACAATATTAATATATTATTTACTAACTACTTTTTTAAATATACATAATGAAATAAAATTTACATAATTCAATAATTATTAAAATAAAATAAAAATAGTAATTAAATTTCTTTATATACCGATACTAGTGCCCTTGGTGCTTGATTTCTAGTACCAAGGGGCGCTGGACGGTATCTAGATGATATCTAGCTAGTTCTTTGTAACATATTTTTTAAAATTTTTAAAAATTATTTTAAAAATATTTTTAAATTTATATTTTTAAAATTAAATAATATAAATTAATTATTTTAATTTAATTAATAGTTATATTAATTATTTTATTTTTGAAATAAAACTATGTTATGTGTTATTATGGTTTATTTGTGTATAATAAAAATTTTAAAAATAAATATATATTATTATTAAAAATTATGGGAAGAGATATTAGAATTTGTTTGGATATAATTAAAGTTTCATCAAATAGAATATATTATTAAAAAGTATAAGGATTGTTTTGAAATTTGTTCGAACGAATTCCCTCTTTTTTGTTTTTTTTTAGAGGTGTTTCTGTTAATTTTTGAGTTAACTTTCTTGAAGTTGAGGGGCACCTGTTGTGTGTTATAAATTGATGGGGGCATTTGCTTTTTCCATAAATTTAAAGGATTATCCATCAATCTCTCTTAAATAAATGAAATAAACTCTTAGATTTGTAGGATTCCATTTTTATTTAAAATTTTCAATGTTATATGGTGTTTATCATCAATTATACATGCAACATTAGTTTTGCTTTTTATTACTTCAAAATAAAATTATAGAATCATAGTCATTTGCGAATTCTAATGCTCTCTCTTTCTCTCTCTCTCTCTCTATATATATATATCTACATCATTTTAGAATGCTCTCTCTCTCTCTCTCTCTATATATATATATATATCTACATCATTTTTGATGCAATAACGATAATTCTATAATTTTAGTTACGCGTCTCTCTTTTCTTTCTTAAGTTATTTTTTTAATTAATATTTCAAATTTTGTGTTTATTTTAAATTTTATGACATTTTATTTCGATCTCAAATTTTGCTTTCTTTAATCTTAATGGATTGCATTCCTTATTCTTTATTCTTAATTTATTTGTTCTTGTCTTCAAATAAATTTTGTTTTAATCTCAAATTTTGTTAATGCTATACTAAGGTTTTTGTAATTTTAGTTATGCATTTTTTTCCTCCCTTAAACTATGTCTCATTTATTTGTGTATCAAATTTCTTATCAATATCAAATCACATGTTTGTAGATGCAATGTTGAAAGTATTTGTAATTTTAGTTATGTAGCTCTTTTATCTCTCTTACATTGTATCTCTTTTATTCTTGTCTCAAATTCTGTGTTTATCTCAAATTCATGCCTCAAAATCAATAACATTATTACTTCCACACAGTAATATCAACAGTGACCATCTTGGATATTTGAGCTAAATATATATATATATATATATATAACGAGTTAAATATATAAATTATATCTATTAAATTTGATATCAAGTTAATAATCTAAATAGTTAAAAAAATTATATAAAATTAAATTTTTAAATCTATCCCATATATCAATATATATATATATATATATTGTAAGAGAGTCGGTATTATTATATTATTTTGTAAAAGAATGCTTGTCTTATTTTTTTATATCATGATTATTTTATTTCCTCCGTGATACAAAAATACTAACATGGAAAATTCATCCTAAATAAAAATTAATTTGGCTCTTATGATTCTTGATTTTTAAACTCTTCATTAATCGGTACTTTGTAATGTAGGACAAAGCATAATTAAATTATGTTATTTTTTTAATATTTATTCATTTAATTATGATAATATTTGGTAGGTTTTTATTTTGTTATTTAGGCAAGTTATGCTTTACTTTCTCTGTAATATCTCAATATCACAGAAGGCTCCACGTGGTTACTGGAGATAAATTAAAAATAAATATCATGCCAGAGTGGACAACAGAGAGTATATTTGAAAGAAAATAATTACACTCTATTTTACCCAATTATTTTTTATAAAAAATTTTTAAAAAATTATTATAATTAAAACTTTAATTTATTATAATGTATTGAGCTGTGGAGTTTTTTTTTTCTTTTTAAAAAAATGAATTTTAAGTCGGGTATTTTTTTTTTAATTCCAAAATTTTCAAACCTAGAAGGATTCAATTCGATAATAATTTTAAAATTTTTCTAATTAGTTTCTCTAAATTATCTAAATTTTATGTTAAAAAGAATTTGTCAAAAAAAAAAAAAAAAAAGAAAAGAAACCGAGCAACCAGTCTTAAACTAGTGTTCATTTCTCTTCCCAATCTAAACCGTTTCAAAAATCTCATGAACCTTAAATATGATTTTTATAGAACCCAATTCGAGATGGTTGTGATTGAGGTGGATTCATATGGGCTGTCATTGTTTGATATTCGAAGGAGAAAAGAAAGGGAATATACAGCATTGAAGCAAAGGACATGAAGAGGCTATTAATTAACACATAAAAAATAAAAATAAACCCTAAACCCCATTTGCGCACAATTCAATTCGCGTTCATTCGGGTATGTATCTGTTTCTGATCTGATTTCTGTGAATTGATACTGAATTAATCTTGGAGTTTCAATTTGTTGGGTGTCATTTGAATTTTTTAGTGAAATGGTGATTGTATATGTGCATTTGTGTCTTAAAATACACAGATATTTGTAATAATCAATAGAACTAGATTTGTCTGCCATGGCTTACGGCGGTGCACCGGCGGTAATGACTGGCTCGGCTTCTGCTTCTACAATTAAGCAAGTGAAATTGGAAAAAGAAAGTGAGCTAAGAATTGAAGTCGGTGAGACGCCGTTGCGGCTTCGGCTGCTTAATGGAACTGCTGAGATTTATGGCACTGAATTGCCCCCAGAAATCTGGCTCACTTTCCCTCCTCGTCTCAAATTTGCCGTAAGTTCAATTTTTTATTTTCCTCTTAAGATTTTCTGTTGATTTATTCATTATTATGATTTCGGTTGAAGCTCAATAGCAATTGTTTTTCATGTATCAGGTTTTTACTTGGTATGAAGCCACCATTGAAATGGATGGCTCAACTGAAACTGATTATACAGCAGACGAGGTCTGTCTTTGTTTACCTTTTAGTTTATCCTTGGATGTAAAGTATATTGAATTAGAACTGTTGAAAAGTTATTTGAACGATTATCTTGGTTTTTTGTTCCTTGATTTTCAGACGCCCATGGTTAGTTATGTGAATGTGAATGCTGTGCTAGAAGGACGGAGAAACCGTGCCAGAGCATCAGCATCAGAGGACTCTGATATGTCTCAGGTATTTATTCCTTGTCATCAGAGCCATATTGCAAAAACTATTGATGCATTTGGTGAATCTTAGTTTATCTGTGCATAAAATGCTTCTGGGTGATCCAGGGTCCTAGAGTTATTGTTGTCGGACCTACAGATTCCGGAAAAAGCACCTTGTCGAGGATGCTCCTTAGCTGGGCTGCGAAACAAGGGTGGAAACCTACTTTTATTGACTTGGATGTTGGCCAAGGATCTATAACAATTCCTGGATGCATTGCTGCTACACCAATTGAATTACCCATTGACCCAGTTGAAGGAATCCCACTTGAAATGCCCCTTGTTTACTTCTTTGGACATGCAACTCCCAGGTAAGCAAAATTTATTTTCCATTACTATGCTATCAGAAACCTTTGTGTGGCCTAGCATTTAGTATCAGATGGTAGACTTGGATGTGTCGGTAATATTTTGATTCTTTGCAGCAACAATGTTGAGTTGTACAAAGTGCTTGTGAAGGAGCTTGCCCAAATGCTGGAGAGACAATTTACTGGTAATGTGGAATCTCGAGCTGCTGGCATGGTGATAAACACCATGGGATGGATAGAAGGTGTAGGGTATGAGGTAATTGTGTCATTGAAGCTTCTTTAGGGACAAAAATCATTTAAAAAAATGTTTCTGTAACACTAAATATTTAGAATATGTTGCCTAATGGTCTCCATTTTTTGTTCCCTTTGGCAGTTGCTTCTCCATGCGATTGATACATTCAATGCCAACGTTGTCTTGGTTTTGGGTCAGGTAAACCTTAAATGCCTTACATTTAAATAGCTTATTTGCACTTCAGTCATAATTTTAATTAACCGTTTCAAACTTGATATAAGTGCAATCAATGAGAATTTTCTAAGACCTCTTTATTTTTATTGAGTTAAATTGTTGGTTTAGTCTTTATGCGGACTTGAAAATTAATACTTGCCTTTAATAGATAATATTGTCTTTTGGCTCAAAATATCTTATAGTGTAATTGTGAGCTTGCTTGATTTAGCGTGTCCAATTAGGTTATCTTTATATCAAAATTAATCCAAGAGGAACAACAGATTGATGGAGATTTTTATTCTTGTTTAATTTCCATTTTCCTTGCCCTAAAATGTCCCAATTATGAAAGCCCTTTGTAATACTTTAGACTTGATTATCAGCAATCTACTTCCCAATTCAAGGCATAGTAAAGTTATGTGTTTCCTTTGCCCAGCATCATTAAGTAAAGCTGGAAGCTTGCTTTACAATTTTGGTTCCTCAAAATCTTTGTACCTCTTAGAGCCAGTTTATTTATTTATTTATTTTTTTGTTTTGAACTTTGAATGAGCAACTCAATCAATTGATTTTATGGAATACTTGTAGAATCCTTGTGTATTATGCTTGAGTTATCTTCTTATGTGCACATATATACATGTGTACCCTTTCGGAATCGATGGCAGGAGAAACTTTTCAGCTTGCTAAGGGATGTATTAAAGAACAGGCCAAACGTGGATGTTGTTAAACTTCAAAAGTCAGGTGGTGTTGTATCCAGGAATTCAAAAGTTCGTCAGAAGGCAAGAAGTTATAGGATAAGGGTATACATTGACCTTTTCCTTTTTGCCTTTTATTCAATTTGAGTTTAAGCCATATAGTCTGACATAAAGTCTCTGCTTCATAAAAAAACAAAATTACAATTTTATTTATGCTGTTTGTTTTTCTAATAAATTAAGTTTGGGTTGAGGAGAGATTTCATAGTTGTTTTTTTTTTTTTTTCTTTTGAGGGAGAACTGATACTATTGGATTAGTGATGGAGTAATATGCATATATGTTGAATGAATTAAACCTTGCAGTATTAGCAAAATCTCACAGAAATTTGATGATCATATTTCATGTGTAATTTTTGAATTCTAAATCTTTTACTAAGAGAAAATGAAATTAATAAGTTACATTTTCCTTTCTTAGAAGCATTACTCCCAGTTGACCGACATGTTGCGCCTATAAAGTCACAAATTCAGAATAGTCTATTTGATTTTTACCATTTATACCTTTTTCCTTCACTGTTCAAGATTGTATATGACTTTTGCCCTTTATATTAATAGATGGTGACTCATCCTCTATGTATACCATATCTTACAATGTGCAAGCTGCGTTAACATGATAAGATAATGCTTCTTGGATCATTTAGGTGGTATTAGGGATTCACATCCTTTTGTTTTTGCTAGTTTGTCATTTTTATTTTCTGAGCATGCATAATTCTTGTCTAGTGATAACCAAAAATTGTTGCCTATTTTCATCTTATTGTTGCATTGAATCAATGACTTCTTGTATCCAAATCTGATATGCATATTTATACAGCGTTCAAACTAAATTCAATTATTCATGTATGCACTCATTAACTTGTATCTCTGCTAACTGAGACAAATCTCTCTGTGCTCTTTGGTTTATTGACAACATATTGTCCATTTTAAGAATGGAATCAAGATATATGCATGTTTTTTACACTTCATATTTTGTGGTTATGTAGATATGCTTCCATTTGATGACATGTTAATGTTATTTCTACCAGGAATACTTTTATGGCCTCACAAATGATCTCTCCCCACATGCAAATGTTTCAAATATCAGTGATTTGCATGTCTATCGAATTGGAGGAGGGCCACAGGCCCCAAGATCAGCTCTTCCAATTGGTGCTGATCCTGTTGCCAACCCTTTGAGAATAGTGCCTGTGAATATCGACAAGGATTTGCTCCATCTGGTACTTGCTGTTTCATATGCCAAAGAAGCTGATCAAATTATCTCAAGGTTAGTATTTTTAACGTGTGCATGGGAAATTGTCGTGGTTTATTTTCAAAAAGCTTTTCCAGAAACTTGAAAAAAATAAATTGTTTTTCTTAACTTCTGAATTATAATTTACAAAACGATGATTTCAAAATTCATATTCGAAAACAAGAAAAAAATTAAATGTTGTTCTTAACTTCTTAATGATAATTTTAAAAGCAGTGTTTTCTATTGTCATATGAAAAAAGTTGTGGGAAATGTCAAACCAAACATTTTTCAAATAATTTTCATTTTTTAAAACGAGAAACTGTTTTCACTGACAGAACCAAACTTGACATAGCAGAAAGCAATGGTTTGTACTTATTGTGTCTCGAAATTCTGGTGACAGAAACTCTGTTTTGTTGCAGCAATGTAGCTGGGTTCATCTACGTTACAGATGTTGACACACAGAGGTTTGAATATTGAATCTTCATCTATATAAGAATCGCCTGCGACCACAGTACTACCTCTTTTTGCTTGGTCATAATTAATATTTTGAATTTTTTTACATCTACAGGAAGACAATTACGTATCTGGCCCCGTCGGCAGGGGTGCTCCCAAGCAAGAATCTGATCATGGGAACCTTGACATGGCTTGAAACATGAAAGGATTTAGGACATAATCAAGTGTAATTTTATAACCAAAATTCCGGATTTCATCTTAACTCATACTCTAATTTGAGTGTTTAGAGCTTGCTGTTAATTAGTATGTAAACTTCTGCATGTAATTTGATTTATGGGTCTTTTACTATTTTACTTTGTAATTACTAAGTTATGAAGCCAATACAATTGCATGTTTTCTCGATGGAAGAAAATAATTTGAGTCCATGATAAATATAATATTAAGGGTTCCTGGCCTAGCCTCAAATTTGTTTGGGTGTGAATAATCCATCAAAATAGGGTTATGAAATCATAAGTGTGTTTTGAAGGATAACTGCTGGAGGTATTAGTTTGATATATTTGTGTATCATGGTATAGGTGTAATTTTCTTACACACTGTATCAAAGCAGCCTTCAGTTCTTGTCTACTATTATACGATATGATCAAATTTTGTTAAAAAGGTTATATTGATGAATTGGGGTGGGGGTGTGCGTGCGTGCGTGTGCAATGGCATGATTAAGCAAATTGAATTGGACTTCGTACATTATTTTGCTAATAAGGTTATCCATGTTTATACATAATGTATGTGCAATTTAATTCGTGGTATATTCGAGCATAAAGATTCGTTCGTGAATAGCTTTGAGTTATATTTTCACCGATACAGAGTCATCGCAGCATCATTAATCGCTCTTCGGCTTCTTCTAATCTTCACTTCAATTTTATTCGGGGTGTTTACGAAGAGACCGTCAAGCCGGTATTTATGCATCACCCATCTAATATTCCCGTAGCTACACTTCCTTCCGGTGGTACAACGTAAAATTTCTTCTAGATCCCATGTGCTGATCTTGGTTTAAATTTAGAAAATTACATCTCACTTTTTCTAAGAAAATGGTTATAGTACTAATTACAAAGGTTAAAAAAAAATTAATTTGTCCTTAGTTGCTAAAATCATCAACTTAAGTTGTATACAATATCTTCAATATATTTATGCAAATAATTAAAATTCAAAACATGTATAAATATTTTATCCGATACCAACTCTTAAGACCTGTTTTCGCCTCCAAATTGCCAACAAATAAATCTTTTAGTTAATGGAGTGAAGACCTCTAGTTCTCGGATTTGCAGCGCTAAATCTCTTAAAGTATAGCGAAAATATTAAAGATATCAGTATAATGTCAATGACAACCTTAGATACTTAAGTCACTAATATTAAAGATATCTTGATAACTGGATTGAATTTTGACAATTATCTAGTCGATCGTAGAATTCTAGAAGATAGGAGAGTGACACATGAACTCCGTGATAAGTTCTTATCGGCGTCATTATATATCAAGTACTAAAAGCTGAACAAATTTATACGAGATACAAATTTCAATATGGTGGATGATGAGGATGCATTGAAGATAGCTTTATCTCTTTTTGTTGAGAGATTTTTGTTTGGACGAGACACTTGTCGAAAGGTTGATTTATTTGTACTTCAACTAGTCAATGATCTAAAGACATTTGCGAGCTGTCCTTAAGACACCATATCGTTGGCGCTAACATATAAGTATTTATCCCAAGCATTGATTAGTAGGGTAAAAAAATTCAAGCAACAGCAATAAAAAGACAAAAGGCTTACAGTGGAGTGTTACAACCTAAAAGGTATTTTTATTGTATTTCAAGTACGCACTTACTCGAGTGCCAAAAGTCTCAAATTGATTGAAGTTATGTGTTGTTGGTATTTGTTGAGTTATAAAATTTATTGAAAGTGTACAAGAATATGTCTGTAGGTTTAATTATTTTTTTGGAATATTCATATTATAGGAAATACTGTGCCAAAATTTTTTTCCAAACATGATTAATTGATGTCATTTTTCATATTTGAATTTATGAGGCTATCCCTATTTGTCAAGGAAAGTAAGGTCCAAAGACAAATGACGAGCTTCCTCGTATATTACAGTGAACTACAATAAAGAATATTAGACGCGAGGAAATCAACAACACTATATTTGAAATAGATAATGTAAAAATTAATTTATTTTTAATCAGTTAAATTGTTAGTGGGATAATTTTTAAGTAACATTTACATTAACAAATAATTGTTAATATAGCTTACCCCTTTACGTAAGTTAGTTCTTATACATGTTGAGAGCATGCTACCATATGTGCAGTAGTTGTAGGCCCACAACATAGGTCAAGGATATTATGAGAGAAATATTTTGCTTTCTCCTGCTACACATACACAGGATTTGTCTATGTTTATAGATGAGGTATAATCCTTAACTATACAATTATTATTTACAATTTAATTGCTAACTATATGTATTTTAACAAATGTTGCATGGTTGCAGCCATAGCCACCACAATCATCTCATGTTCAGGATATTACCTATTCCATGCCACCACAGGCACCTCATGTCGAAGATACTATCTATTTTATGCCTTTAATGCTTGCTGAGGATGATACACTGCCTATGCCTTTCGTAGTAGATGAGACAGTACAGATACTACGAGGTCCTCAGGATGTACACGTGGATGAGGTTCTTAAGGAGATTAAGGCCATGCGTGCAGATATGGGGGAACGGTTTATTTGTCAAGAAGAGTTGTTATGTGTTGAGATTGCCTCTGCTAGGCAGGAGATTGTATGTGAGGTGGCTACTTTATGAACTAAGATATTCGAGTGGTTAGAGGCATTCGCAGCACATTCTCAACCTCAGGTATAACTCATGACTTAATGTAAATGGTATATATGCATTTATAAATTATCATTACTAATGTTATCATATTGAAATTGTAGAAGGATATATCTATGGAAAATGACAGTGCACTAAATATAGGCATTGAAGAAGTGGGCATTGTTGATACGGTGGATACTCACACAAAGCCCTCAGATGTCCAGGAGGTTATGTTTGAGACACTTACGTTATCTGTACGCAATAAGTTTGGTGGGTGTCTAAGAGAGCTAGACAACTTGGTAGTCCATTTGTAAATCTTACCGACCCAAAGAAATAGAAAGTAAGTGTTGTTTCCCATATTCAAGAGTGATGGTCTAAGTTTATTGCGTAGATGCATAGTGATAAGTCTAAGTTAGTGGAATTATTGAGGTGCATTACAGATCGTGCATGGTACCTCACCATACTTGGCGGTGAACAAGGCGCTTGAATGGAGGATGACATAGTAAGACTAAATAAAATAATTTATTTTAAATATAGATATTATTAGATAAACTAATTATTATATTATTGTTGAAGAACATATTAATACGTATATGGACTTATTGAACATAAGCAACCTATATTTATCTCGCAACAGTGGACATTGACTGATACATATGCACATATAAGTATTTACAATTTATTTAATAATCGATTAAATCAATGTTAGTTTTATTTATCCATTTAAATTAATATTTTATAAATTAATATTTTACAAGTTTATTTTGATAAGAAGTTGTGGAGATTGTAGCAGGAAACACTATCTCATGGGGTTTAGAGGTCACTCGGTATGTGATGGGTGCAAATATTGCTGTTAAAGGACATAGCGAAGGGCTTCAAGACTTGGTATGACATAAATTTCAACATTCCAATTAATATCAATCATAGACATTGGATTATAGCAGCAGTGGATCTTTTTATAAGGCAAATAGATATATATGATTCATCGTGTCGATCCAAGATGACTTCATGGTATCCCATGTGTAGAGCATATTTGACCTTTTTTCATCTTTATTGCGAGAGATCAAATTTTATTTACGTAGGCTAGAGTTGCTTGATGATAGGTCCTCATTTCCTACCACTAGGCTACAGGATAGTATTCCATAGTAGGATTCACACAGAGGTGATTGTGGTGTATTTATTTGTAAATTTGTAAAGCATTTATGGCTTTAGTGTGCTTTAGATTTTGGGCCATCTGATGCATAAAGATTAAGGAAGAAGATAGCTTTTAGTTTATGGTGTCAAAAGCTCTTTCAGCATGTACAGTTATAATCTTATATATATATATATATATATATTTACATTCTTATATATTTATTTATTTACATTTTTTTTTAAAAAATTCATAATAAATTCATTTTACCTCCAAATTCAACTATGCTAGTGCTAAATTGACAAGTTAATATTAAAGCTTTAATCACTAAAAAAATTTATTCAAAAATTTGCAAAATAACATCATAATCTAAAAATATAGAGAAGGACAACAAAAATGCACGCAGTAATAAAATAACAGATACATTCAAAAATTTATTCAATAAATTATTAAAGTGTGATACATCTAATAAGTGATACAAGCATGTGTCTTACAGTTTTACGTTGGTTGTAAAGGTACAGGATTTTTGCAAGTTTATCTCTAATGACTATATTAATGATATCGAGAACACTTTTTTTGTGTAACATCTTCTCTAGTAGAAGTTCTTCTTTGAATCTACCGTCATCCTAGGATAAGTCGCTGGATAGGTGATAGGAGAATAGTATCTTGCACATCAATTAGAACAACCTGACCTGATTGAGGATTAACTGGATGGATTGAATTAGCATATGCGGTAATAAGTGCATTTGTTCTATAATAACGAGAATAAAGATTAAGATATTAAAAGCACACATGCCTACATACTGTAAGTGCATGAGTACATGGTAATTGGTCTAGATCAAATTTCTTGTATATATATCTCTTACCATTCAAATCAACAATCGCATCATTATCTCCATATTTCATGTGATACTCAAATTGATCAATAGGCCAAACTATTATATTTCTTGATGCCTTGGTCCTTTTTTTTTTATATTTTTTCCTAAGTCCACTTTGTTAGTTCAGTTTCTACCTTAGCCGCTTCATTTCTACTCTCATAAAATTTCCTTTACAGTAGGTTTCTAAGAAACTCAGTCAATGATATGATGGGAAGTGTTCATGTATGCCATAGTATTGCATTAAGAAATTCAACAATATTGATAGTTATAATATTATATCTCCTACCATAAAATGTGCTCGAGCCTATATATGGCATCCAATTTCTTCTTCTAGATATTTTGCTGTTTCTGAATTAATTCGTTCAGTTTTTCCATTTGATCATTGAAGTCGTTAATACAATAAGTTGTAGCAGCAATAAAAAAAGCTTTTATAAATTTATCT
Source organism: Swietenia macrophylla (assembly GCA_032401905.1). Taxonomy (NCBI): domain Eukaryota; kingdom Viridiplantae; phylum Streptophyta; class Magnoliopsida; order Sapindales; family Meliaceae; genus Swietenia; species Swietenia macrophylla. Next base: position 7,946,161 of record CP135571.1, read on the forward strand.
ATATCTGCTTTTTTCATCCCACTAAACTTTCCACGAACATTACTCGAAATATAATAAGTACAAATTTCATGTGTTGTTTTGGGAAAAACAATATATATTGCCTTCTCTATACTCTCATAGCCGTCAAAAATAAAAAAAACAAAGTCTTATACTTCCTAAATAATATGACGGAGCTTTTGTGTGAACTACTGTCAAGAATCATCATTTTCATTAGCTCCAATCCCCAAAACTAATAGAAAAACTTGATAATTACCATTCTTGCAGGTTGCACAAAAAGTGTTCCACAATATTTTTCTTTTAAAAAACTCCCATCAATAGCAATTATTAGCCTAATTACTGAATGACATCTTTTGATAAAAGTATCAAGTGTTATAAAAAATACTTAAAAGGATTATCTTCATGGCTCTCAATATGTGTGATAGTTCTATCATTGGTAAACTGTAATACAATAGAATATTTCAACAATAAGTTATAAGATTCTAATGGATCTCTACAAACTAAGATGAATATAGCTTTCTTTATGTGCCAAGCATTAACATATGATACTAATTCCCCATACTCATTGTGGATGTTAGCTTGAATATTTTTTACTGTGTATAATCGGCTATAATCAACAAACTTATCATTTATCAACTTACTAATATGCTTGGAAGTGACTTGTCAATATCCATCTACTAATTGATCTGAGAAACATGTATGTACATTATCTATTTCTCTTACTTACAAATATGTATTCTCCCTGACCAACATTGCTCGAACTTGCCATTTACTCAAATCTCTGTGTAATTTATCTATGTTTCCATAAAGTTTTCTAACAACTATTTTATATCTGTAGAAATAGAGAACTCATTCGGTGGGAGTGAAAATAGTGGTGGAATTGGAGGTAATGCTTGTAACGAATCATGACATGATAGACTAGTTATGTCACATGCTTTTGTTATAAAATGAGACATCTAAGCATTGGGAGACATGTGAAGACTGGGCGATGGATTAACCACTTCTATTGCAATAGGAGAAATATGACCACTAAAAGACAAGCTAAAGTTAGAAGCTGATTGACCATAGAAAATCTCATGTTGTGAATCTTCTAGGACATCGCTTATACCGACTATTTGAGATAACCTATTCAATTATGTATCTTGATCACCTTCAACATCATAATAATAATCACTTGTTGGACCATCATTGTATTGAATTGGAGAGCATGATACATTAACATTGGTAATAAAAAGTATTAAACTAACTTGATTACTGCCACTTGATGAAACAAATAGATTTGTATACTTTATTTGTATTAGTAAAATGGATGGATCTATATGACCAGACATCTATGTTGTGGGAGCAACTTTTTTAGGTTCAAAATTAACAAACAGCAGTGTAAACCCCCCAAAAATTAATACTTGACTGTTAACTCTAACAAAGAATGTAACTTCTTTATCATCTTCTATTTCACATGGGTTTGAATTAAAAATGTTAAAGGAAAACAATATCTATATATTGCTCTTAATTTTATTTTCAACTTATCTAAATTTACTTTGAGTAAAAAATATAGCTCATTAATCAATTTTTAGTACTTGATATTACAATCAATAACTAAACCATATGTCTTGCTGCCATTGCAAATTTCATTACCATTTGACCATGTCTCTCATAACCCTCCAAACACAATCATTACGTAAAATGTTGTCATCTATGTCCAAAAAAAATCATAAACTTTAAATATCAAAATGATATCAATTTATTGAAATAACTCAAATATAGTATTAAAATAACTTTTAATTTTATTTAATGACGTGAGATAACTAGTTAACAAGTTTTGATATATCAACTAGAAGCACTATCATGCCTTAAAATAAAAGTTAGTGACTTTTGAATTAAAAAGTTAAATTATTAGATAAAATATCTATTATTGGTCAAAAGGTCTAAAGTACCCCTTGGTCTTTAAAATATATATAGAGAATAAATAAATAAAACTAATAAAATCTCATAGGAATATGTGATTAATTTAAATCATAGATCATGCATCATTACATAATTAGAAGTATGATAATTTAAATACAAGTTAATAGAAACATATTAATTATTTAGTAACCATAAGTTCGCTCGTTTTATCTCCTAGTACCTAAGCGTATTACTTACTCCATATATCCGCATCATGCTAAAAATATTTCAGGAGAGAAAAAGGAAAGGGTGAGCATAACCACGGTACTTAGTAGGAATAAATATCACTTAGTTAAGTTAGTTTTACCACAATTCTGCATGGTTAATTTAAAAGATTGCATGCTCAGTTTCAATAAAAATTATCCATGATGCTAATGCTAGAAAATTCACACTTAATACATAATATATAATAATATATATAATACAATTAAAACAAACATCATCAATTTAATTTAAATCATGTTAATTAATTAGATGATCACATAAAAACGATAGCCATAATAGGATCACACATCGTACACAGTAAATTAAATACCACACTAAGGCTGTATAACAACGCACCTAACACAGGTTTGGGAACTCGCACCCAAGGACGTGTCAATGCTGTCTCGCCTAGCATCAGTTTAAGGAATTTCACCCTTGAACATATCTGCCAGCATTTACGCATAATTATTTTGGTTCAATTCAATTCATTATTATATCAAACTTAATTAAAAATCAAACAATATAATAGAATAAAACTCATAAAACCCTGTGCATACTATCCACCAATCAATACAATTTATAATTTTACCATGCAGGCAATATATTTTATTAAAATTTTAAAATACACAACCAAGTAAGTAACAGAATTCCTATCTCGATCACTTCGATTTACACATATCCCAGTTCAAAAAGTTGTTTAATCAATCTAGACACACGGTTAAATTTCTTTTGTTGAAACAAGTTCAACAAATGTCTTTAGGGTCAAAAATGACATTTAAAAGGTTTAAAACGGAAAGGTTGATCAAGAGTTGACCAATCAACGACAATGGTAACTCAGAATCTAGTGATTCAAGTAGTGATTCCTCATAGGTCTTATAATTTTCAATATTCTAAATCCAACAATGATGTCCAGTTCTTCATCCAATGCATTGTTTACCAAAAATTTAATTGAAAAATGATAGCTCTAATGACCTTTTGGGAAAAATTCGATGACTTTCAAACTTAAACTTTTTAATAGTTTTGTTTTATTCATTGAAATGAGTTCATTAGTGTGTTTGATTTTTCAAGATAAGGTCAAGTTTAGTCAGAAAGTTTAATTTTAAAAATTTTAAAACTTTAAACGAAATTTGCTGGCTCATAGAAAACTAGATTGAAGTGAGGTTTGTGGGGGTAAAATGATAATGTCGAGGAGATTGTATAGTCCTAAAATCATGTGATTAGAGGTGGGAGATGTAAAATCCATTCTTTGGACCCGATGAGGGCAAAATAATTATTTCATAAATGAGTTGTAAAAAATTAATTTATCTTAAAGCGTGCATAGGTCTATATAAAGACAATAAGGTTGGAAATTTATGAACTCAAAAAAAATACTCTCTCCCTCTCTCTTTACTATGTCTTTTTCTCGGGGGTAAGCAAGGCCATTTTTCTTCGATGATCAAATTTTAACACCGCCGACACTATTGGATTCCTCTCGCCATTATGATTGTAGTCGTGCAAAAAACGCCATCATTGCAGCTGTCGTCACTGTTCAAGCTTTGCTAAAGTTTTGACAATCAAATTTTTCATCACCGATTTGTGGCATTTTTTAGCAAGTCAATCAACACCTCCGGTGCATCCGGACTCTTATAGTCATGCTCTACACCGTAGTCTGGTCTTTTTTTGTGAAATTTCTCATTTTTTGTTCATGAATTTGCTAGTTAACAAGCCTCAATTTTTGTGTACTCTTTGACAAGCAGCAAGGTTTTAGGAAATTTTGTTAACACCAACAAATTCTTGGAGGTACATTCTACAATGGTAATATATTATTTCGTATTAATTGAGACGTTTTGATGGTGTAACGATGTGTCAAAGTGGGGTGATTGAAAATGTATTTTGTATAGTTTTTGACAATTGAAAATGTAATTTTGGACATATAGATGTTATGGGGAGATTCCTAAGATCGATACGAACATAATGGTATAATTTGTTTGTGAAACGGAGATTATTGGAGTGTGGGTCCACTATTTTGGTTCAGTTTGGTTCAATTCGCCACAATGCATTATAGTGCTTCATGTTTTTTGAAAAATTCTCCAATACACACAAAAAAATTATTAATGAGTAAACACTCTTTCTAAAACTAAAACTATAAATGAATATTTAGCATTTTAATTTTATTAAAAATTTAATTTATATAAAATATATATTTAATAATTTAATTTTAATTTATCTACTTGTGAAATAAGAAATACTAGGATTACTTAGAAATAAATTTTAGATGAATATTAAAATAAAAGTTTTAATGGCAGGTATTTAGTATGACTGTAGTATTATAAGATGTAGTTTATGGACAATCCTATTTAGAGACCGCATAGGTAAGATGATTTAGGTGAAGCTATTATTTGGATGAGTTAATGAAAAGATTACCTAGTGTCGGTATCTTGGGAAGAATTACATTTTTATAAATTATTAATAAATTCTAAATTCTTTAAAATAACTTGAAACTATATATATTTTTATAAAAGAATACATTGATGGATTTGAGTGCACTTTAGCCAAGGTATGACTTAAATAGAATTGGCAAGATCAGAAACGTTTTAAAATAAATTTTAGTATTATCACTTTTTTTCTTTTCTCACGAAATTATTTTACTAAATTCCAACTCACGAGATTTATTTTATATACTTACCCCCTCCCCTCTCACTCTCACATTTTAGGTTTAGATTTAGGGTAGAGCAATGACGTGCGCTAGAAGTAGACTTGCCTAGCATACATATTCAAATGTAATATTCGTGACTCACAGTTGGTTTTTATGAGATCCACTCAATTATTTAATTTGTGATATATATATATATATTGTATTTATTATATTATTTTATTTTGTAAATTTGTATTTGTATATATTTATGTTGGAAAAGATTTTATGAATATATTATAAATTTCGTATATTTAATTTATGATTTTGTGTGTTTATGAATGAGTTTTCGATGCTTTGTGGGTTTTCAAGAGGTGTACCTGACTAGCAAGATGTAACTTAGGGGCACATGACGATTGCCATATAAGGACCTTCGAGTTGGAGTGTGAAATGGGGGGAAGTTCATTGAAAAGTGACCGAAAAAGTAAGAAAAGAGAGAGATGGGGTATGTTTGAAATTTTTGAAAATGAAGGGGTATCTATAGAAATTTTTTTTAAAAAAATTATAAAATAACCCCAATCCTTTTTAAAATTATAATTGAACTATAAATACTTAAAAATTATTCAATTTCATTTAATTTTGTTTATAATTAGTCCTAACATAAATTAATAAATATTCATAAATTTTATAATATCCACGTACTAATTTTTTTTTTTTCAGGATATGATAGGCACATTAAAAGATATTTCAGGGAACAGTTTCCTAGCAAGTGTAGATTCTTTTATTGGATCATGTGCAAATTTTAAATATGAAATTATTTTCTATTACTTATTTGAATATAAATGAATAATTTAATATTTTATAAATTATTATATTTTTAAATGTGATACTTTTACTTTTATATTTTGATTTTAGCATGCTGTCGTTCATCTATTCATTAAGTTTGTATTTACTTTTTTTCAAAAAAAATATTTTTAGATTTTAGAATTTTAAAGAAGTCATTAGTTCGGCTCAAATTTCATGACTTACATCTTATTAGAGATTTTGTTAGATATTTAATACTCTTCGTTGGCACATATGTAGATCTTCTATAAAGATCCAAAAATTTTGTAATGTTATTCGATTTTCAAAAATATCACGTTTGTAAATATTATATATGCTTTATGTGATTTTTGCTATATATGTGATTTTATAAGTTTTACACATCCATATGAGTTACTAATGAACTGTACACCTCATGGATGTATGATAATTGTTACATACTGTGATCTATAGATTAGGGCGTGATAATAATTTTATAACATTAAATTAAATTTAAATATTATTTTTTAAAAATTTAAATTTTTTAAAAGGTATTTAATTTTAATTGAATATCAAGTTATGTATTAAGTAATTAATTTATATTAACTTAAGTTTTTTTTACAACTTTATAGGTTTTATTACAATAAAAGTTCTCTATACAATGCCTACAATATAGTAAAAAATTTCTATACAAACTATTATATACAAACTGATGTAACATTACTTACAACCGTCATATTACCATAGTTTTTCTATTATCTTTAATTGTATTGACTCTTATATTTTTATTCAATCATATTATCATGCTAAATTAATTTTTGCAATTAATATAAAGATTATACTTTGACTATTATTCTAAATCTATTTAAGTTATGACTATATTTAGTTCTTCACATTTATTAGCTAATAAAAGTTATTTAATTTTTAAGCTTAATTAATGATTAAAATATAAAAAATATATTCTTATCAAAAATTTTTAAAATCTTAATTTGTCAAAAATGAAATAATAGTATTTTAATTATTGAATAATATTAAATAATCCTACCCATAACAACTTAACTCTTTCATTGATCTATTTAGTTTGTTATTTAAAAGAATGATATTTCATTTAAATTAATTATTTCTAATTATGAAATAATTTTTTCTCATGATTCATTTAATTTTATTGTTTAAATAAAATAATTTTATATTGATTATTTTTGATAATTTATAAAATAACTTTGTTCAATGTTCTTATTAAATTTTTTATTTTTGAATAAAATAAAATAATTAAATTTTAAATCATAATATTTTATTTGGTATATTAGTTATTTTATTTTTGAAACAAAAACTATATTATGAGCTATGAAAGTTTATTTTCCTCTCTTCTGTACTACCTTTATTTAATAGGAGGTTTGGAACCCTGCTAGTTGAGATCAAGTCTATACCTAATTTGTCTTTCTTTGTCGCGAACCAATGATGACCGAACATTATAGTCGGTGAACCAACTTGCTTTACACAATAAACCTCCTTAGAAGAAAGGCAATAAAAGAAGGAAAAAGAAGAAAAAGAAGGCAATAGAAGTTAACCCTAGTGGTGGTGGTACTTTGGTAAATCAAGTGTAATGAACCCGCTTCTATTTAGTTTTGATTATGATTTTTGACCTATACATGTACGTATATCAGGTGCCAAATATTAGATCTCCCTTCACTCCTATTTCTCACTCTGTACCGATACCTACACATACATATATATCAAAATGTGCAATCAGAGCAAGTGTATTCCCTTCTTTATGGCTCTTGGCTAGTGGAAATCGAAAACAAAAAACTAGGCTAAAACTTATCATTAAAAATACAAAAGTATGAAGGGTACTCATTTTAATAATAAATTATCATATTATAAGATTCGAAACAAAAATATATAAATCAAATTTCAAAACTCGTAACAAAACCAAAAACAACTAAGCCCAAACAATTGTATTCACTTATTAAATTAAATCAAATATAATCATTCAAAATTAAATTTATCCACTCATATATGCTATTTAAAGTCCTTTTGGTTAGTTCATTTGAGTGAAAAATCCTATAAAAAATCTATAACAATTAAAACATAATAGTTTCGTCAAAACAATGAACGAGCTTGCAATGTCTTTATCTCAATCCCTATGTATGATATTTGTGCATATAAATATGAACAAAACTCACAACAAAACTCAAGATATGAACAAAAATATGAATATTGTTTACTGAACTCTTAAACTTCAAATTTCATGAGATTTAATAATTTCAAGAACTTTCAATGCTCCATTACTCCTTTAATAACTTACAACACCTCAGAAAAGAGTATTATAATCTATCCTTAGATCCTAGTCTTGCTTAAATCATAAAATTCACAAAATCTAATTTTTAAAACTCAACTAAAATCAGCAATCAATAAAGGAATCAAGGAGAAAAGCATACCTCAAGCCTCTTAAAGTTTGAATCTTGCAAGATTAACAATAATTAAGCTTGATTGAGAAGTTTTTTGAGTGGTTAAACTATATCGCAGGGTTAAAAAAAGAGAATGAAGAAAAAATGAAGAATATTAAGAGTTCATATAGTTTCTAAAGTAGGCTTGGACTTTAGTGATAGATTTGCTATTTTTATCTATTTTGACCAACTTTTATTCATAATTTGGAGAAGTATTTAACATAAAAAAATGTAACTCTATTTGTTAACTTTGCAACACATTAAGGATTGTCTCAATCCGAGGTCTGTAGTTTAAATTATAGCTAAAATATCAAAGTGTGTTTGGAAACTTAAAATACACTTATATTATAATTTTTCCTAATTATCTTAGAACCTTTTAAACTAATTTTCTAGAACTATAACATACTTAAATTAACTTAAAATTGATTAGATTAAAGAATGAAGAAAAGGAAACATGAATATCACATTTTGGAAACTATTACTCTGTGTAATGTTGAGAAGGCATTAAACCTACAATAGTGAGTATAAAGCCACAGCATCAAAGGCTCTGGAAAAATATAAGAATTGGGATAAAAATTATGATATCACAATAATATAATTATAAAACATTACATAGAATGCCAAAATTTTTATAATTTTAGTTATGTATCCTCCTTTTTTTCTTAAGTTATGCCTCTTTAATTCATGTGTCAAATTTTGTGTCTATCCCAAATTTTGTTTCTTTTGTTTCCATCTCAAATTTTGAGTTCGTTATTCCTATTAAATTGAACTATTTGTTCTTGAATTTTTTGTTGACTTTGTTATGGTGAAAGATTTTTATTATTCTCCTTGGCCTTTTGTCTTTCTTTGTTGACTTGTTAAAGAGAAACATTCTCTATTTCTTTTTAATGTATTTTCTATATATTATCTACATCTTTTAGAGATGTAATACTGAAGTTTCTATGATTTTAGTTTTGTATCCTCTTTTTCTTTTTAAATTATGTCCTTGTTATTCATGTTTCAAAATTCGTGTTCATTTCAAATTTTATAGCTTTTTCAATCTCAAATTTTGTGTTTTTATACATGTTGGATTAAATTCTTTATTCTTGAATTTTTTTTAACTTTGTTATATGAGTTTTTTGACTTAATGGCCCATTTTTCAGCCCCAATCTGACTTCTGGCTTGAACAATAAATTTTTATTTAGTTTTAGCAAAAAAAAAAAAAAAATTTTAATTAAAATGTCATCAATCTATTATTACCTTATTTAATTTGTTTTGAACAACATATACATGCTTTGTAAAGGAAGAAGAAAGAAGAAAGTATAAAAAGGAAAGGAGAAAGAAAGAAGAAGGAAGAAGCAAAAGAAAGAAGAAAGAGCAAATAATATCTATTTGGTCTCTGTAAAAGAATCTCTCACTACTTTTGTTTTAGAAGGTTATGGTGAGTGAAATTATTAGTATTATCTTGTAGTTTTATTAAATTATAGTATGTAAGTTTTTGGTGTATAATGACATTACTCAAGCTATGTGATCTTAATGATGCAAGTAGATCCTGTGTTTTGACAAATTTTTTAAAAATTAGTTAAGTTTAAGACATGTATGAAAAATGCAGATCTTGACTGTCAAACTGTCTATTCTGTTTAGGTTTGTGCATGAAACATCAAGGAATTTTGATGTTTCAAAATATCAAGAAATCTAGAACATTTTAAAAAATTTAAAAATCTTGACGTTTTGAATGTAGAGAATTCTTAATTGTTGAGGAACAACATGTTTTATTACAATGGGTATATAAATAATTTTAATGTTTTTTTAATTGAAACTACTTCAATTCCATTATAGTTTACTTTGGAGAATTGTGGGAGAGTTCATCAAACAGGGCAGAAATTTACTAAGACAGCAAGAGTAAAATATTTGCATTCCAAGACGAATTAATTACCAAGAGTTCTTCCACCAACTTTATTCTTTACTTCAAATAAATTCCACAAAATTTTGTGTTAATATGAAAGCAACATTCAAATCTTTGATGGCTTCATAAATGGACAAAATTGTGAGAAACGAGTTCTGTTGCCCTCTAATTAAGTTGTAATATTTATATTATTAAAAATGTGTTCTATGATTGATATGATTATATTATTGACACTTTGTAGACTATTGAAAATAATAGCATATTTTGATATTTAATTAATAACTTTTAGATTGATATTGTTGTTGGACAAAGTTTTTTTTTTTTTATGTTTATTGTGTTGATATTTAATCTCCAAATTTAACATGAAAATCTTGGACATTTTGTGAGATTTTCCACAAAACGTTGATAAATGTTGACATTTTATAAGATTCGCTACAAAATATCAAGAAATTTTGATAAGTTCTTGCAAAATCTATTATATCTATTGATTAGAAATAAATTTATGCAAAATACACGTTTTTTATTTCATATTGATAAGTTCTATTTCTTGATCTTGATGCAGTTCATCAAGTACTAAGAATTGAAATTTTTAATTGGTTTTATAGTTTGGTACTTTAGGGATTTGCCGGAGAGTTGCTACTTTTGTTGTCTGTTGCTTTGCTAGAATGTGCAATTCAATGGGCCAAATAATGTGTGATGCTTTGCTTGGTACAAATTGATTTTCTTAATTAATTTTTTTAAGTGACATAATACGGGTAATAGGCCGATAGGGATGAAATGTCGTCCCTATTCCCGACCCCCTTTTTCAAAATAAGGTTGGGTATGCCTTATTCCTCGCCTAATGTAAAACGGAGACAGTTTTTTTTATTTTTTTTCCTGTTAATCTGTTAGAAACAACAGAATCAGATGCATACACATATTGAAGTTTAAAATTCATCATGTTTAATACTATTTTCTTATAATTAACTTTCTTGATTATTAAAAAACATAAACATTAATACTTTCACACATATAAAGTAATGTAGAGACCACCTTCGTATTATTATCTATCTATCTATCTATCTATATAGATAGATAGATAGACAGATATCTACAAGGAGATGTCTCGGCAGGCGATGAGTAGTGCCTTTTTACCCAACGCTCTCACCCTCAAAACTTCAACCGGGATGCTTGGAGCAAACTAGACCCAAATACCCAAACTGGCCTCACAGCCCCATACAAGGGGATTCTTTATAAATATATTGGTTCTCGGTCTAGGCCTCTAGAGATAAATGAGCCCTGCAATGATAGAACAAGTAATTCTAGCATAGCACTCCTCGGTCAAAAAAATCAATGTACGTGATGAATGATAACCCTCGTGAAATAGATTCGATCTCGTCCTCAATTACCAAAGCTGACATTGATGGTTTTACAACGAGGTTTTTTTTTTTTTTTTAATTCATGGGAACGTCACACTTTAGACTGCAAAGAGAGGGGAGAGAGCAAGGAAAATGATCAACTTAACCAAGCTCCCAGCCAATTTCACTATGGATAATATACGGTTGCGTGGAGAACGTGCCCTTTGACTATTAGTCCTCTTCGAATTGTAGGTATCATGAGCAGTCTTGGTTACGAAACAGAAAATTGATATTGGTTGATAGGGATTCCTAAGAAAAATGATCAATCTACTCTGATGATTATGGGAATTACATCAACATTACATATATATAATTAGAAATTCATGTTTTCAAATCAATTAGGTTTTCGAATATATAATTTATCGACTATATTATAATTATTGTAAGTGTAAATACAATATTGATTTATGTGTGCACATACCCATGCCCCATTCTTTTATTTTAGGACGACCATTTTATGCATATAAAGACAACTACTTACCAACTGCATGAATCATCGATTATTTTGATTCGAAAGAATGTTCAAATAATAACTTTTTTAAGAAGTTGCTCTTGTTATTAATTAATTCATAGAACTCCTTAATTGCCTTGTGACTATAAACACATCAATAAATATTTATGTAAATTACGGTATGAAATAGTTAGCAATTTAGAAGTTATTTAATAAACTTCGATTTTAAATCAAATTATAGTTCTCATATAGATGGATTAGCTTGGTGCACTGTTTTCTTTCAAATATTTGAGAAAAAGGCAACAAAATATACATATACACAAAAGTTGCCTTTCATATACATTAGATAGTTGACCGACCACAGATAGTTGCTCAATAAATAGAATGCATTAGCTATTTCATTCTTAGGTTTGAGCAATGAGTCAGCGAAGGACAATTACTTATTTTTAAAATAATATTAAGATAAGGAGCAATCATCCATTTTTAAAATCACCATTCTTATTATGAAACAAAGGCAACATATGTACAAATTATCCTAAATTTACTAAATGATAACTAAAATAATTGAATTACTTTATGCACAAAGTCTTACTTTAAGTAATTTTGTTTTTCTAATCTAATAAGAATTTTAAGACATTTTTAGGTAAGTACAAAAGTTATTTTTTAATCTTTTTTACTTAATATAAAAGTGCAATGGTTTCTTTAAATTCTCTTCTCAAATCCCTCCTTGCCTGATGAATCTATTTACATCCTTACACATGTTAAATCTATCATCTTTTTTACTTTAAAATATAGGTTTTTATTAGGTGAAATATCTCTTTCTTTGACTTCACTTATCAATACTTAAGAATTTTAAGTCACTTACACTATTTAAAGGTATTATTCTATAAAGAGTTGTCCTATAATTTTTTAAAATAAGAAAATGAAATAAAACACAAATGTCACACCCTAAAAAGTTGGGATTGTGACAGGCATAAAGGTGAGGATATCCTATCTTTATAAGCCTCAGACAAATTTATATGCAAATATGAACATATAGACATTAAATTTAAATAAATACAAATTGTATAAACAAAACTCACATGTATATACTATGACTTTAATGAAAGGTGAAAAATTGTGAAAAAAGTGAATAGTAATCAAGAGCTTAGGACTGCATGTTACTGGTTGAATCATTACCTTTTTTCCAAAAGACATGTCCATGAGGGTGCGTAGAATTCACTTTTATAAAACTCAAGAATACCTTTTTCCAATTTAATGCGGGATTCTATTGTATTCTTTTTCACCTAATCCTATGACGTTATCATTATAGTGGGACTCTTTGTATGCCCGTCTTACTATAACACGAGATTTGTGGATTTTTCATGGATGCATGTATTACGTGTGAGTGCTTGGTTAAGACATTGGAATTGAAATAGGTTTGGCTCTACTACCACTTGTCACGGGTTTAATCATTACCTTTTCTCCAAAAAATATGTACATTAAGGTATGCAAAACTTACTCTTATAAAACCCAAGAATTCCTTCTTTCCTATTTAATATGGGATTTTGTCACATGCAATTCTAGGCTACAGTACGCTACAGTGTTAATATACATGAATAGTAAACAAAGGCCCTAAAGTTACAATTCTAGGTCGGAATGCACTATAGTAGCAATATATGTAAATAGTAAATAAAGACCCTATAACTACAGCTTTAGGTTATAGTGTGCTATAATAATCCTATACTCTATAATTGATAATCATACATATCATCAAGCGTTAGGCCTTATATACATAAGCCAAATGAACCCATGCAAAAATAAAGACCACTACATGATTCCAAGTGTATCATAGCATCCTAATGCTTCTCCCGAAGTCTCAATAAGTGAAAGTCTAATTATTGGATCCTACAAAACTAAAAGTTGTGGTTGGGGGGCTTAGTTGTTTAAGAAAATTTAGTGAGTAGATACTAAAAATGAAAAATTTTAACTTAATTAGTAAATTCATTGTTAACATAAAAGCATAAAACCAGAATATGATAACATTTCATTGTAACAATTGCATGTTTTTTGTAAAATCATAAATCACTTTTATAAAATTAGATATATAGAAATACATGTACAGATATACAAGTATAAGATGTCAGATATCAAATCTCCCTTTATTCTTTATTTATCACTCTGTACCAGTATCTTCACATACACATATTAGAATGTACAATCAACGTATGTATACTCCTCCCTTTATGGCTTCTAATTAGATGGAATTGAAAACATAAAATTAAGCCAAAATTTATAACTATAATCTTCAAAAATATACAAACATAAAGAGTGCTCAATCAAATCATAATCATCATGTTCGAGTTCAAAACAAATTTATACAAATTAACTTCAAATCATAATGAAATTAACAATGGTTAAAGTAAAATAATTTCATCATTCACTAAATCAAATATATGCTTTTGTATAAATTTCATCAAGGATATATGTTACAAATCAAAATCATGAAATATTAGTTAAGCCCAATGAGTTTTCACATAAAATCAACTTGTAGAAAGAAAAATCAAATATAATCATTCAAAATTGAATTTATCTACTTATTACATTGTTTAGAATCCCTTGGCTAATCCATTTGTGTGGCAGATCCCACGAAAAATCTATAATACTCGAAACATGGCAGTTTCATCAAAACAATGAATAATTTGTAGTATTTCTATCTTAATCTTTATGCAAGATATTTATATGTATGATATATCGTTAGAAAGTTAAGCATATCTAGTTTTCTATAAAATGAATGGTTTATAATTTTGACATTTCTAACTAAAGTTATAATGCATTCTTTATCTACTATCTAGCTTGCATGCTTCTGCAGAACAGTCTAACTTCAAAAATTTGTTGGAAATTTTTCCTATTGAATCTCATGTTGATTTTAAGATATCCTATTCTTTAGTATCTCTACTTTACAAAGAATTCATGATGCCAAAATTTAAATTCCAAAACTCAAAATACTACCAAAAACATGCACATTGTTCAATGAACTTCTGAATTTCAAGTTTTATAAGATTTAATGATTTTAAGAGTTTTTAATACTCTAATATTCCTCTAATAACTCACAATACTTCATAAACAAGTAATATAATCCATCTTTAAATCTTAAATCCAGCATAAAACCCATTTTTAGAATTCAATTAAAATCAAAAATTAATAAAAGAATTAAGAAGGAAATCATATGTTAAGCCTCTTAAAACTTGAATATTGTAAGATTAATAAGTAATTGAGCATTGATTAAGTAGTTTTTTGATTGAAAAGTTCGTAAACTAGGGTTAAGAGAGAGAAGAAAATTAAAAAAAATGAGAATTAGTGAAGTTTTATATAGTTTTTGAAATGGACTTGGGCTCAAAGTGGTGGCTTTATAGTCTTTACCTATTTTAACCAAGTTTTGCTCATAATTTAGAGAAGTTTTCAATATAGAAAATGTAGCTCTCTTTTTTAACTTTCTAATGCATCAAGAATCACCTTAATCCAAAAGAGCTCAAAGTATTGCCAAAATATTGCAGTATATTCAAAGATCCTAAAATTATATACTTAAGTTATAATTTTCCTAACCACCTTAGTTTAGATCACTTTAAATTAATTTCGTAAGACTATAACATACTTAAACTAATTTAAAATTGCTTAGATCAAAAAATAAAAAGAAAAAGCATGAACATCATAGCTAAAGATGCAGAATACATGTCTATTTAATAAATACTACAGTAATAAAATTGTAGGATATTAAAATTTGTATCTCTAATATTATTCCACTATGAATAGAGTAGAGATCACAAATATTACAGCACTAATTATAAGAGGATTTTTTTTTATCTCAACTGTCTTTTGTGATTTTGGATGAGTTAGCCTTACTCAATTACAACCTCTAATAAAGAATACTTATAAAGAAGAAGGAACACAAGAAAAATTGGAAGTATTATTTTTATTCTTTTTAACTCTTAGTTTTGGAGTCACCATCATCTAAATCAAGTAAAAAAACAAATAATTATTTTACAGCAATATGACTTTTATGAAGATAGAGTAAATAGATGTTTTAATTATTATCAATTATAATACTTATTAACATAAATCAAGAGCAAATAAATATACTAAATTATCAATGTATCTAACTTAATCACTGTAATTTCAAAAAATATAACAAGAAAAATGCACACTATGCATTATTGCAATTTGCAAATAAAAGATTGTGTGTAGGCTTAAACTCCTGACTAATTTTTTTAAAATTTTTTTCAAGACAACTAATTTGAGATTTGATTAAGAACTTATTATTACAACAAAGTCATAAAACTCTTAATTCAATATCGAATATTGTCTTACAAGAGTTTCACATTTTGGTCATTTGTGTTTTGTCATATGATTTTAATTTAATCACATTAGTGACTTTTAATACTTAAGTTTATTTGAGACACTTATTATGAAACAATATCTTCATGATCTATGTAAGTTGTGACATGCAATATACACTTATCATCATATACTATATCAAATTATATTATATATATTTTGCTTGACAGAGACGGAGATATTGAGTATCAATTGAACATGGATAGATTTTTACATTGTAGTTTTTGACTTTAAAATTTTCCTTTAATTTTACAATTGCATGAGCATATTAGTTGTATTGGAGATATTGGAGCAAAACATGTTTATAATTTAAAGACTCTCCTTGACCTGATAATAATATAAAATATTAAGAAAATGATTTTTTTTTTTATTTCTATTGCTAATAAGATCACCACCAAAAATGTGAAAAGAAATAAGAAGCTTTTTGGTTTTTGAGAGGTAAGATTAAGTTCAAAGGTTGTATTAAATGTGATTAAATTATACATTATTGCATAATATTATAGTAGTCAATTGCTAATAGAATGATATTAAATTTAATTTTTTAATTAATTACAAATTAATTATATGTGTAATATTAACCTTTTAAGTTGGAAACCTTCTATAATTAAATAACTTCATTATTTATATATATTTTCTTAGTTTCAGTGTTTCACTCAAACCAAAATAAATAAATTTACTTGTAGAATAGTATTAAATTAATTGCAAGAATTTAATTTAATTTAATTTCAAGTGGATGGAATTAAAAATTATTATAAATATATTTACATTAAAAAATTCATTTTTTAATATTTTTTTGTTTTTATTTATTTTGTTTACTTTGCAAAATGTAAAATAATCAAATTTGATTTTGTTAAAAAACTATTTTTTTGTTAAGTTGTAATTATTTATTTTTTTATAAAGATGGCAACACGTCCATTGAAATCTTTGTTGTTAAATTTTTTTTTAATATGCTACATTAATCTTTGCACCATGATAATGGTATGAATAAAAGTGTACAACTAGTCAATGAAAATGTCTTTTACCAATCAAATGACGCAATAAAGAGGGTGATATTGAGTAGCTATGGAACATTCATAAATAAACTTTCTTCTATTGATTCTATTGTTATTAAAGATATTAGTTATTGCCAAAATAATTCTTAGTTGTATTTTACAATACATGCACCTATTATTAAGTGCATTTGAGATATTAGATCAAGTTATACAAATGAATTTTTAAAAATGGAAGGAATAAAAAAAAGGAAAGAAAGAAAAGAAGAATGGAAAAGAAATTTTTTTTCTTTATTTGATTGTATTATAAAATCATTTATGGAAAGTAATATATTATTTTTTACTTAACAAAATATATCCTTTTCTTTTAAATTTATTGATATTAATCGATTAAAAATTTTAATTATTTCTTACTTTTAATGTTAGCTTTATTTATATTTTATTGAACTAGTTATTACAATAAATATTCAAAAAATATATCTTTTTAATATTTTTAAATATAAATATACATTATATTGATCAAATAACTTCATTTAGATAAAAATACTTATTTTTATTAAAACATTTTATGCGTTCCACAATTAAAAAAAATTAAATTAACTTCATATTTTATTTTTAAATATAAAATAAAATACGAAATTATTATTAATTAAGTGGTAAAACTGTTTGAAAGACTTGTATCCTTAAATTTTACCAAGTGTGGAAATAATATAAGCTAAAATAATCTTCAATTGACTTTTATTTTCTGATGGTTTTCTTATGAAATGTGAGTAGTTTTGTCTTCTTTGCATAATTATTCGTGAGAGGGTTATCAGGATTTGTATAGTGGTGGTTTAGCTGGATATGTCATGTCCGACATAGAGGTCATGATGTGACAATCATCGCATATAAGGATAATGCACTCCATTTACATAAATAAAACACACACCTACTCACACACGCACATTTATCTATTTACCTATCTATCTACACATATGTACATGTACACATATGCATATGTAAAAACATATAGATGTAATCATCAACATTTGAAACATTTATTACACTTAACATCACTTATAATATAGATACTTATAAAATTACAAAGAAAAAAATAAATAAAAGATTTCAAATTTAAATAACATCTAAGGTGTATATTATATAATATCTAAGTACAACATGAAAATATTTTGCCGATGGATCACAAAAAACATAAGATAAGTCGAGAAGCCTATAACAAAGGTAATGCAATAATAACAATATTGAAAAAACAAACAGAAGACTTTTCTTAAAAGTAGTAAAGTGATAGAGGTAAGTGTAAAATATACTCGAGTTAGCAATATAAAACTCATATAAATTAAAGTTATCAAAATGCTAAAATAATTATAAAATTATAATCATTTACTTAGCAAATTCCACATCATTTCAAAACCAATTATATAATTAAAAATGTATTATAAAATATGTGTCTGGTCCTCAGTTTAGTTCCTTTACAAAAGATTGAGTTTACCTATTCTATCTCAAGTTGTCACCCTGACCAAAGTAGACAATTAAAACTATCAATGAATTTCATTTTATAAAAAAAAAAGTATGTTTAAAATTAATTTGTATTTCAGATTATAAAATCAATTTGTCAAATCACAACCCGACTCAATGGCTTTGGCTTAAGTAATCACGAGGTGACAATCATAACATTTTACATTACTTTTCATTAGGTGAGTTCCACAATAACATTCTTTCTTATACCATCCCTACTTGGTGTCCTATCACCTATGTAACCTTTATAAAAATTCGTCTATAGACTATTTTCTATAGTACTACAATAATACTAATATATCACATATATACAAACTCAATGTCTCATCACTAATAAATAATGTTTATAAGACAAAGTATTTTAAATACACATACATACACTAAAAAAAATAACCAAGGGCTATTCAATTAATCATAGTCATAAATATACAAAACAATAGTAAATAATAAATTTATAGGCCTTATCTGATATCAAATCATTTATATACTAATCTAGCATCCTAACAGTTCAAAATAATTTAAAATAATTTATTAAAATCAAAGCATATACTTCAAAATAGTTTTTTAATGAATTAAATATTACACAAAATTTTCTCACAATACAAGAGAGGGTATACACTTTCTCACCAGTCCTTGCATTTGCTTGGTTCTCTTCTTGAAGTATCGATGCCTAAAGAATACATATATTTTTCTATTCGAATCCAACTCTAATAAAATATTCATCTATCCCTATATGCAATATGTATGTATAATAAACATAAATCTTTAAGTTGACATATAAATCAAATCTTGAGTCTATACAAAATTATTTATAATAAAAAGTAAGATTTACTAGTCCATAAAATCAAGGAAAGTTCTCATATTTACTCTAAAAACCAAGTACTTTATTTGGACTAATGTCTAAGGATAAAAATAATAATTGAGGACTATTAAAAGGGGTTTGAATGGTAAAAAAATAGAAAGCAAGTTTTAAAAATTCATTTTTAAGCTCATTACAACTTTATCCAAAACTGACATCTAAGAGTAAATTAGTAATTTTGAAAAAGATGGATCCAAATTTCAACAAATATTTTATTCAAAAAATAAATTAGACTCCCTAAATTTTTCAATGATCTTTAAATTACTTAATTTAAAAATCATTTAGGAGTTTAAAGATACCTTGCAAAATAAAGAAATATTATTGCTTAACATCGCAGCTCTAAGTTACCAACGCTATAGCGTGATATAATAACAATGCTACGGTAACTCACTACAATAACATCACAAATTTGAAAAGCAAAAACTTTAAGGGTCAATGCCAAGTTAACACTTGCACAACGAGAAACGCAAAAAAAAAAAAAAAATGGTTACTTTTGATATGGTAAATGAACACCGATTTAAACCTATAAGGATTCATCAGAAAAGTTTTTAAGAGTACTATAATTTTATCTTTAATAGGATTACCCAAAAATGTTGTTATTTCTTTTAAATCAAGAAAAACTACAAAAAGTTTAAAATTGGTAGTAGTTTATTTTATTACTTATCAACGTCAAACTTAACCCTTTTCAAATCTATTTAAAACCAAACATTAAACTTAGCTTCTAAACATAAAAGGAAAAAAAAAACCACCATTCTAGATTGTAATTCAAGTCTCAAAATATATTTTAGATCAAATTCTAACTAAACATTACCAAGCACTCATTTTGACTCAAAATCAAAAACTCATGTTATTTATCCAATTTTCAAGCAATGAAATTAAATAGCAAGGTATCATTCTCGTATAACTCATAATCAATCTCAAAATATCATGATAAGTTCACAAGTCTAAGGCTAAACCATAGTACATAAATATTCATTTTAACATTTAAACTAAAATAATTAAATAATAAAATTTTAAATTTTAGAATAGTTAGAAATTTTACGTAAAACTCAATGGAAGCTCTGAAAATTTATGAAAAAATATTAAATTAAAATTGCCCAAATTAAGGTTTAAACCCTAACTAAATTTCTAAAGAGAGAGTGAAACTTTTGAAGAAAAGAGATAGAGAAGTGAGGAAAATATGAGAGGAATTTATTTTAAATGAAAAATAAAAGAAAATGAAAGAGAGAAATGAGATGTGAAAGAGTGAGAGATGAGAAAAAAAAATGGAAGGGGAGAGAAGAGTGAACACCAAAAATGGGGGAAAAAAGAAGAAGAAATTTGTTTTTAAGGCCTTTAGGGCTATTTGACGAAAACACCATTTTTTCTTTTTATAAATTTTAAAAATGCCATTTATTAAATAAATAAATAAATAAAAATATTTTAACTTATAAAAATAAAAACTAAGTCTCAATCACATATTAACTAGTTATGAAATTTGTACATATATGAAATATAGTTAAGTATAAAAAGACTTAATTACCCCTTAACGTTCGAGGGACAAGTTTTACAGGATATCTTAGAAGGGATAAAACCATCAAGGCTATCAAGTTGTGTTACTAAACCTAGGTTGAAACAAGACATGACTAACATCATGGCTAAGTGTTATGTTTGTTAGACAACTAAAGAACAACATCAAAATACAAGCCTTTATATACAATTACTAGTTGCTAATGCTATTTGGAAAGATCTTTCTATGGACTTTATGTCGGGTTTAATGTGAACTTGAGTTATAAATTCTATTTTTGTCGTAGTTAATAGATTTTTCAAGATGTCACACTTTCTTTTATGTAGGAAGATTATGAATGCAACAACCACAACTAAATTGTTCTTCAAGGACGTGGAATGATCATATGGAATGCCAAAGACTATTATCGAAGCTCGTGACACAAAGCTCCTAAGTTATTTGTCATGTCTTAGTCCACTAATTTAAGTACGTAACAACCACTATGCATAGATAAAATATACATTCTACTTGTAATTCATATGAATATATAAGGTTTTTATTGTCTCACAAAACCAAATCATATTATATATACCTACAAAAAATATAAAATAGGAATATTTTCAAATATCTTTTCTAAAATTTGGTGAAATCACATATAGATGTAAATTTTTAAAAAATTAATAAAAAGTATTCTTCAATAATAAAACTATTATGTTTGACTATTAGTTGACTAATTAAAATAGTAAAATAACTAAAATAACTTTTTATGTAATTTTAAATATTAATAATATTTTTCATATACTACTTCTGAGGTTTTCAAAACTAATAGAAAGTACTCTTAAAGGCTATTTTTTATATTTTAACATCTAATTTAATTGAATTTAATAAATATCCAAAAATTATATACTAACTTTAATAGAACAATACCATAAATCACTTTCTTGTATAGAAATATAAACTATTTAATTTAACAAACATATACTAAACTATATGGCATGAATATATACAAATAGCTATTATAAATTGCTTGTTTGTGTATAATTATTTTAATTGCTATAAAATATTTTCATGATTATTAAAATTAGTTGAATTATAAATTCTTATTTTTTTTAAAAAAAAGAATTAAATAAGTTAAACACTTATAAAATTTTATTTTCTTCTTACAAAAAATTCTCATTTTTTAAAATATAAAATATTTAATTTTTTATCTTTTTAAAATAAAAATTTTTGATTTAAATAATTTCAATGATTATGAAAACGTTTAATAGCAACTTAAATAATTTTATAAAAATAAGCAATTTATAATACTTAATTGTATATATTCGTGTCATATAGTTTTATATATATATATATATATTGAATTAAATAATTTATATTTTTACACAAGCAATTAATTTATAATATTGTCCTATTAAAATTAACATCTAATTTATGTGTATTTATCAAATTAAATTAAATATTAAAGTATAAAAAATAGCTTTTTGAGGCACTTTCTTTTAATTATTGAAACTTTAAGAAAATTATATAAAAAATATTACTAATATTTAAAATTATATATAAAGTTATTTTAGTTAGTCAACTAATAATTAAGCATAATAGTTTTACTATTAAGAAGTATTTTAAAAAAAACATATTTATGTGTGATTTCATTCAATTTTAGGAGAAGTATTTGAAAATATCCCCATAAAATATATATATATATATATATATATATATAATATTTATAAATGTAATATTTTAAAAACCAAAATACTTTGTAAAAAGTTCAAAAATATTTCTGTACAAAGTTATGGATAATATTATATAACTAAACAAATTCTTTCACAAAATGACCGTTACTAAAAATTAAATATGCGAGGTGTGAACAGCAAGCTTTTTGAAATTGTCTAATTTAAAAATATTTTTAAAAGATAAAAATGAGTATAAATTCAATAAATAGATAGATGATAGTGAACTATAATCATAAAATAGGAATAAAAATATCATATTTAAAAATATAAAATTCATAAAATCTTAAATCATTCACTTATATTCAAAATAGCCATAGAAAACAATTTCATGTTTGAAATCTATGGATTTCAGTGCACTCCTGATTAACATCTGGAGACTTACTAACAAGTTTTTTTATATATTTATGTACAATAAAATCATATAGCTTACTCATTAGCTTTAGCATAGATAGAAATGCATAGCATCAAATACCATCATATCTTGTGTTTACTCCTTGATCACATCATAAATGATAAAGGAAAAAATAATCACTTCCATACTCTACCTCTAGTAAAGGAAGAAAATGTATTTATCAGCACAAGTATAATCAATATTTGTGTATAGACATACTCACAATCAAGTACTTATACCAAAGTTTCTAAACATAAAATTATACACACATTTTCACAACATATTCGCTAAGCCATATGTTTACAAGTAACGTATATGATTCTTAAGTCATAATTTTTTTAAAATTTGCTCTTACTCTTACATTTCTAAATCCATATTTACGAGGCATCCATAAATTTAATTTCGTAAAAT
Source organism: Swietenia macrophylla (assembly GCA_032401905.1). Taxonomy (NCBI): domain Eukaryota; kingdom Viridiplantae; phylum Streptophyta; class Magnoliopsida; order Sapindales; family Meliaceae; genus Swietenia; species Swietenia macrophylla. The sequence goes on from CP135571.1 coordinate 7,969,653, forward strand.
AATTAAATATTTAAATTTTTATAAAAAAATAAAAATCCATCTATCTAATCATTATTTATGGGAGAGTAATCACTTCGAAAATTTTGTTTGCTCGCAATGTAGGGTCTCCTCTATTGTCTCAAAGCCTAACATAAAAATATATTCACATATGAAGTATTAATGCATTGATTTCTATAATATAAGACCATTATCCAATAATACAATGCATATGTTCTTATTTAACATTTATCAAGATAACTAATTATAATTTTATTGAACATACTAAAAACATATCACTTTCATATTACAAAATCTTAAACATAATTATACCAATTCATAAAGCATACAACCCAATGTTATAAATTTATCTATAAGCCCTTCCATACATAAATATACAACAAATTTCTATTTCACATTCACCTTAAATGTGCTTACCAAGCGTTATAGAAATATGATCAATTATGCTAAAATTTAGAATTATTTCAAATTCGCTACCGAATGTCAACATAAAACAATCCACTTATATCATTATGACCACATATAATCTTTAGCTTTTAAAATTTACAATTTTATACTATTTCACACTACAATATCCTACAATTCTATTACCATGACATTTACTAAATAGACTAGTATTCTACATCCTTAGTTATGATGCCCATGCTTCTTCTGTTCATTTTTTGATCTAACCAATTTTAAGATCATTTAGATATGCTATGACCCTACAAAATTAGTTTAAAGTGACTTAATGTAGTGAGGAGAATTATAACTCAAATATATAATTTTGGGGCCCCTAAACTTTTTTTGATATTTTACTATAACTTGAGTTACATTTTCTATATTGAATACTTCTCCAAATTACGAGCAAAAGTAATCAAAATGGGTAAAGACAACAAGTCCATCACTTTTGGCCCAAACCCACTTCAAAAACTATATAATGTTTTATTATTTCTCATGTTTTTCATTCTCTTCTTTCTTTTCTAACCCTAGGCTATGAATTTTGTCACTCAAAAACTCCCTAATTAAGGCTCAATTACTTGTTTATTTTGTAAGATTCAAGTTTTAAGAGGCTTAAGGTATGATTTTCTCCTGATTCCTTTATTAATTTTTTATTTTGATTAAGTTCTAAAAATAAGTTTTTTGGATTTTATGACTTCATCTGCATTTAGGATTTAAGGATGGATTATAGTGCTTGTTTATGAATTTTTGCAAGTTAATAGAGAAATATTAGAGCATTGTTATGAAACCCAAAATTTAAAAGTTTAATGAATAATGTGTACATTTTTAGTCATATCTTAAGTTTTAGAATTTAAATTTAGGCGCCGTAAAATTTATGTAAGCTAGAGGCACTAAGAAATATTATATCCAAAAATCAGCATGAGATTCCATAGGAAGGATTCCCAACAAATTTTTGAAGTTAAACTATTTTGAAAGGACATGCAAACTAGATAGCAGATAAAGAATGCATTATAATTTTAGTTAAAACAATCAGAATTATAAACTATCTCTATTTTAGGAAACTAGATATATTTAACTTTCTAACAGTATATATATGTATAAATATTATATATAAAGACTAAGATAGAAATATTACAAACTCATTTATTATTTTAATGAAATTGTCATACTTTAATTGTTATGGATTTTTTGCGGGATCCTCTACCACAAACGGACTAGCCAAAGGACTTCAAATAGCATTGTGAGTAGATAAATTTAATTTTGAATAATTATACTTGATTTCATTTTTTTTATATAAGTTGATTTTATGTGAAAACTCATTAAATTAAACTATTGATTCATGATTTTAATTTACAACATGTATCCTTGATGAAATTTATATGAGAAGCATGTATTTGATTTAATAAATGATGCAATTATTTTACCTTGATTATAGCTAATTTTGTTATGATTTATATGGATTTGTTATAAACCCGAACATAATGATGGTGATTTGATTGAACACTTTTTATGATTGTGTATTTTTAAGAATTATGGTTATATATTTTGGGCTGAATATCTATTTTCAATTCCATCTATCTAGAAGCCATAAGGAAGGAAGCATACGTGCTTTGATTGCACGTTTTGATATATGTGTATGTGAAAGTAGAGGTATAGAGTGAGAAGTAAAAGGCAAAAGGAGATCTGATGTCTAACATTCAATACTTGTATATGTATACATGTATTTTTGATATATCTAATTTTCTAAAAGTAATTTATGATTTTATGAAAAGTATGTAGTTATTTCAATAAAATGTTATGATATTCTAAAAAACTCTTCAACTGTTCTATAAAATCTTGGTTTTATACCTTTATATTAAGAATGCACTTATTTATTAAGCTAAATTTTTCATATTCAATATTCATTCACTGAGTTTTCTTAAAAACTCACCCCCTCCCCCAATTATATCTTTTATTTTTACAGGACCCAACAATTAAATTAGCGCTTGTCGAGACTTTGGTAAGAGCACTGAGATGCTACGATACACTTGCAATTATGTAATGGGTCTTTCTTTTTGTATGGGTTTATTTGGTTTTTGTATATGAGATGCAATGCTTGATGATGTGTATGATTGTATATTATGGGGTATAGGATCATTGTAACAAGCTATGGCTCTAAGGTCTCTATTTACTGTTCATATATATTGGCATTGTAACGCACTGCGACCTAAAGTTATGGCTTTAAGGTCTTTGCCCATTGTTCACATGCATTAGTACTATAACACATTGCGACTTAGAATTATGGTTCTAAGGTCTCTGTCTACTGTTCACATGTATTGTATTATAGTGCACTATAACCTAGACCTCCGGTTCTATGGTCTCTATTCACTGTTCACATGTATTTTTATTGTAACGTATTGCAACCTAGAGTTGTGGCTCTAAGTTCTTTATCTACTGCTCATGCATATTGGTATTATAGCATGCTATGACCTAGAGTTGGGGCTTTAGGGTGGTCTCTATCCATTGTTCATGTATATTGATACTGTAGTGCACTGGGGCCTAGAGCTGCAACTTTAAGGTCTCCGTCTATTATTTGCTTACTTCATAATTTTTCACTTTTTATCAAAGCGATAGTATTGGCACGTGAGTTTTTCTTATATGATTTGTATTTATCTAAATTTAATGTCTATATATTCAAATTTGTATATAGATTTGTATGAGATTTATGGAGGTAGGATGTTCTCACCTCTATACCGATCACGATCCCGACTTTCCAAGGTGTGACACATACCAAATTAAACAATGATTTTTCTACACTTAAAAGATCCATTATTATTTTTCTACAAGGCCAACTTATACCCATTCTAACATGAAAAAAAAAAATACACCACATTAATTACCATATTAACCTTCCTAACACAATTTCTCATGTCCAAAAATATAGATCAAAACAACATTTGAAATTCATCTCTAACAGTTTTTAAAAATTCCACCAATTTTCGTACTCTAACACCACATTCACCAACATTACCACCAAAACTTAATCTTTGTTATTCTAAAACAAAATTAACAACATATATGTTATTTTACATATACTTAACATAAATCAAGCACTCGTATATAATCATCTAAGCTTAAATTTTATTATACAAAAAAATTCAAACATGATCACACACATATACATAAATTTTAACCACTCTATAATTTTCTTCAAATTGAAATTCAAATCATGCTTTCTAAATGCTTTAACATAATTCTAAGCTTGAATAAGGTCAAGGAATTCACCATAACTTCCTAAATAACAACCTCACTTTTTCCAATTTCTTGGATGATTTTCCATTCAATGAAGACTAGATTGAAGTCAAGAAATTCCTTTAATGCTTTTTGCTTGTTTTCCTTGGTTTACTTACTTAGGACAATTCTTTAAATTTTTTTAGGGTAAATGGGTATTTCTTTGATGGTGGAAGGTGATAGAAATGGTAAAGGAAGATGAAAGAAAATTGGAGAAGAATGTAAAAGTCTAAAATTCTGTCAAATGAAGAAAAAGCCAAAAAAAAAAAAAGCATTAAATAACCCTTCTTTACCACCAATCATAATATTTTGACCTAAATGTTAATATATAACTTGGTTACTAATATAATAAATCATAAAATTACTAATTTATCTAAATTTAAGGTAGAAACACGAAGAAATTTGTAAAAATTTGTAGAATTTGGGCTTAGGTTTAACCTAGCAAATTAGGCCAAATACATTTAGCCTATTTTAAAATTTATCCTTAACCGAAGGTAAAAAACCAAAAATAACCTTAATAAAAATGCATTTCCATTCTACATCCTATAGATAATTCATTCGCCAAGTTACAAAAACAACCTTATGACATTAAATTATGACATTTCTAAGATTTTAACACTTATACAACATAAGGCATAATCTAAAATCATGAAATTTAGCACTTACGCACATATAAAAAAAATATACTATATATCCTATACCTTGATTCTATGTCAACTAAGTATGCATATACTCAATGTAATATTCTTATATGCCTAAAATATCATAATGTATCATGAATAAATATGTAATGTCTCTAAATGATTCAAAAGATTTAATATGAGTTCTACATTTTTTTTTTTTTGGAGAATCTTATGGCATTGGTTTGATTCATCATTTTATTTTAATAGTACAACTTATCTTCAAACTTATGAACAAATTGAAGTGGTAAATAGAACATTAAACAAATTGATTCGAAGTATTTGTATAAAAAGACCAAAGCAATGGAATTTTATCATAGCTTAGGTAGAGCTTGCCTACAATAATTCAATTCACAATTCACCAAGTAAATCACCATTTTTCATTGTATATATGAAAGCTCCTATTTATTCTTTAGATTTAGTGAAGCTACCAAAGATTTCTAACCTTAGTATTGCAACAAGGAACCTAGCATAACATATTCACTCAGTTCAAAAAAATGTCAAAAAAATTGCAACAAGCTAACAAGAAATACAAATCAGTGGCAGATAAACACATGAGACATAATTAAGGATATCAATTTTATCCATAAACTTGACAATTAGTTAGTACTCAACCATAATAGATTGGATTTGGTATGTCTCTTAGCTAGTTTGGGATAAGTTTGAAAAAAATAAAAATAAAAATTTGTAACTAATTTGATACGAGTACAAATTTGAATAAATATTCGTAAATATCCATTATAAGTACCTAAAAATATTTAATAATTTAAATATATATTTTCTAATAAAAACATCAAAATTGACATCATTTTGATATTATATATTATAAAGATATGTTCTTCATTAACTTAAATATCATTATTTACAATTGTAAGAATTATGTTGGCTGGGTATTATTATTGAGTAAGTCAGAGATATAAACTTAGTGTATATTATTTTAGACTTAAAAATTTTGTTGTTAATTTACCTTGGCCTATTATATTATAATTTTGTAATAAATTGATATATGCTAGGTTAAATGATTACTTATTGCTTTATAGATATTAATTTTAAATTTATGATATTTTATATGTAAATTTATAGAATAATTGTGTACTTTTTTCATGAAATTATCATGATTAATTTTATTTTATATTGATAAACTTGATATTTTATGTGAGTGAAGTACTTATTTTGAATTAATACTAAAAATTTATCTATTTAATTAGATAAATTATAAGTTTTACTTCAATATTTTACAAAAGTAAAAAAAGCAAAAACTCATGATATTTATACGAATTTAATAAATTTTAAATATTTATTTAAATAAATTTGGTAATGAAATTATCATGCCTTAAACTCTAAATCCAAGTACATAACAATCACTATACCTATGAGAATTATATTCTATTGTAATTCACAGGAATATGTAAAGCCTGTAGTATCATTTACAAATAAAATTACATGATATATACATCTAATATTCACAATCAAAATATTAAAAAAGAATCCCAATAACATTTACAAAATTTCATACCCTTTTTATAATATTTCTTTACATAATTGCAAAGAATACTACATACCTAATGATTCTTTAATAAAATGCTTATCACCAATTAATTATCCAAGATGGAAACCACAATCTCTTTGGAATTATCTAATATGAAAATATTTTTAAAAAATAAAAATAAAGGGGTGAGAAAACACTTAGTAAATAAATGGATAATATTTAACTTGAATTTTAATATTGCAGTAAGAGTATCACACTAACAATATATAATTAATAAATTTCAATTAGATATTTATATTCAAACAATACATAAAATATTATTCTCATACTTGTTTCTGTAAATGTTTGAAATCAAATTTAAACTCACCTGAAACTTATTGCTCAAGATATCTACCAATTACTTTCTGGTTGACATATCGAAATCCACTAATGAAAATTTTCATATATGTATATAAAGTAAAATTATTGAACTCACTCGTTAGTATTAGTTCGAATAGAGAGTATGATATCAAACGCTTTGTTATCCAATGCCTACGTTTTTATCCCTTTGTAGACTACAAGGAGAAAATAATCACCTCATACTCTATTTCTAGTAAGGGAGGAAAATATAGATATCAATGCACTATATATTAATATATGTGCACAAACTTACCTATAATTGAGCACTTACACCAAATTATAAAGTACGAAATTACAAATATATTTTCACATCATATTCATCAATACATACATTCACAAGTAACGTGTACAATTCACAATCATAATTTTTTTATAAATTTAATCTTACTCCGATATCTCAAATCCATATTCATAAAAAAAATTTATAAATTCAAATTCATAAAGAATCAGATATTTAAATTTATTTTATCAGAAAACATTGATAATAAATTTATATTTATAAAATTAATCCATATTATTGAAAAAAAAATTAAAATTTCATCAATCTACTCATAATTTACAGAAGGGTAATCATTCTCAATATCAGTTTTCTTATTGAATAAAACCTTTTCTGATGATCTCAGACTTTAAACAAGATTTTGTATATGTATAATATTAATATACTAAAAATATGTAAACATGATCTAGATATAACGTACGTGATACATATATTCCTAGTCAATGTTTATCGAGACATAATATTAATTTATAAATTTTTATTCATTACATCAATATATATATATATATATAAACTTATTTTTACTTTTAATATTTTAAATTCTATCTCTCACCAAATTTTTACCTAATTAAATCTAACCTCTTATACATAATATATCAACCTTTTAAACACACATTAACAACCAAATATATAAATATATATTATTTTAAATTAAAGGCATAAAAATTTATATATTAAATCTTAATATCAAAATAATCATAAATTTTAATTTTTGACCTCATGTAGTTATAAATTTCTAAATTTTATAATTTATACAATTTAACACCAATCTATGCCACACTTTTTTCCATACTTATAACACTCTTTCAATTTCATTCTCATGTATTAAAATCATTTATGATTGCTTAGGAATTATGTGAACTAATTTGACAAAATTCAACCCACACATGTCACATATATTTACATATTATTCAAATTCATTAATTCATACAACCTAATATAAGCTCTTTTTTATTAAACATTAAGACATATTCATATTCACACCTTTAACATGAATCACCTTTTAATATACATTCATATAAACATCAACTTCATCATATATTTAAGCCAAAAAAATATATATACACATATCTACTAAATTTTGGCTACATAGTGTTTTCTAAATTAAAAATTATAACATGCTTTCAATTGGCTTATACATGATTTTAAGCAAAAATAGTGTTTAAAAAACTCACCACAAGTTTTCTAAGCTCAAAATCCCTCTCCTTGAATTTTTCTTGAATTTTTTCACCAAGAAAACTAATTGACACTAAATAATTTTCTAAGCGTTTATAGGTTAATCTAGATTTGTTTATGGCCATAGGATTTTTTTACAAAATTTTTTAAATATTTTGGTGGTTTATTAATGGTGAGAGATGAGAGAAACAAGGAGGAAGATGATGGAATTTGGTAGAAGATTGAAGAAACTTGAAGAGAATGAAAAATAAAGCAAAATCTAGTCAAGTGGGGGAATTTGAAGGCAAAAGTCTTATTTTTATTTTTTTATCCACCAATCATATCATTTTGGACCTAAATAAAAATATTTGATTTGTTTTATAATTATTTTATTGATAAATATTCTAATTTACCCTTGTTTTAATGAGGAAACAAATTCTTAAAATAACCCTGAAATGTACAACATTTTTATAAATGTCATTTCTAAAAAATAATTTTTTAAATTTATTTAGAAAGTAAAATTAAAAAATTAAATAAATAATACATAAAATAAATATAATGTTACATGCCTCAATTTAATATCAACTAAATAACATATGTTCAATTAAATATTTTTATATATATAATATACCATAAATGTATCAAGAATGAAAATATAATGCACCTACGTAGTTCTAAAAAATTTTATACGAGTTTTATAAAAATATCAAACCACTACGAGTTAAGTATGGGTTTAATATTGAGTTTTTATAATGGACACAAATACAAGTTTAAAGATATTTATCTCAAACCTAATTTGTTATCATTCCTAGATATAATGTATTTGGTGTTGGAGATGAAATTATAATATTTGTTGAGAAGAAAAAAATTTCTAACTGGTGTTCATAACAAGTTCAAGTAAAAAAGTATGGACTTTTTAAAATCCTTAAGAAGATCAATGACATTGCTTATAACAATGTGCAACTTTTTGATCATATCTTGAGTTCAAGAATTCAAATTAAGACATCATAAAATTCTATATAAACTAGAGACACTCAGGAATAGCATATTTGAAAATCAACATGAGACTCCATAGGAAGAATTCCTAACAAATTTTTGAAGTTAGGCTATTCTGCAGGGGCATGCAAGATGGACAGTAAACAAATAATATATTATAATTTTAGTTAAAAATATCAAAATCATAAACCGTTTATTTTGTAGAAAATTACACATGTTTAGTTTTCTAATAGTATATCATATGTATAAATATTATGTACAAGGACTAAGATAGAAATTTCATAAACTCATTCATTGTTTTGATAAATTATTATATTTCAACTATTATAGATTTTCTGGAAGATCCTCCACCGCAAATGTACTAGCTAATGGACTTCAAACGGCATTATGAGTGGATAAATCTAATTTTGAATGATTATATTTAATTTGTTTTTTTATGAGTTGACTTTATTTAGCAACTCATTAGTTTGAATTAATAAATCCTAACTTTATTTTACAATATTTATCCTTCGATCAAGTTTTTAGAAAAATCATGTGTTTGATTTAATAAATGATGCAATTATTTTGTCATTTCATTATGAGTTTTGAAGTTTGATTTGTATAGCTTTGTGTTGAACCTCATAACATGATGAATATGACTTAATTGAGCCCTCATTATGTTTATGTATTTTTGGCAACTCTGGTTATAAATTTTGGCCTAAATTTTTATTTTCAATTCCATCTAACTAGGAGCCATAAAAGGAGAAAGCATACGTGCTCTAATTGCACGTTTTGATATATGTGTGTGTGAAGGTACCGATATAGAGTGAGAAATAGGGGGTGAAGGAAGATCTAATATCTGACACCCAATACTTGTATATTTGTACATGTATTTTTGATATATCTGAATTTCTAAAAAAGTAATTTACAATTTTACAAAAAGTATGCAATTGTTACAATGAAATGTTATGATATTTTAAAAAAACCCTTTAACTATTTTACGAAATCTTAGTTTTATGCATTATGTTTAAGAATGAATACTAATTAAGTTAAATTTTTTTTTTTAGAATCTATTCACTGACTTTTCTCAAAAACTCACCCCTCCCCCAACCACACCTTTCAGTTTTGCAGAATCCACCAATTAAGTTAGCACTTGTCAGGATATTGGGAACAGTTCTAGGACGCTATGATACACTTCAATCATATAGTGGTCTTCATTTTTGCATGGAGTCATTTGGTTTGTGTATATGAGGCCTAACGCCCAATGATGTATGTGATTGTATATTATAGAGTATAAGATCACTACAGCCCACTGCAACCAAGAGCTGAGGCTTTAAGGTCTCTGTCTACTGTTCATGTATGTTAGTACTATAGTGCACTGCAGCTTAGAGCTATGACTCCAAAGTCTCTATCTACTGTGCATGTAAATTGGTATTATAGCGTACTACAGCATAAAGCTGCTGCCTTAGACTCTTTGACCATTGTTTACTTACTTCACAATTTTTTACCCTTTATCAAAGCTATGATATATACATGTGAGTTTTATTTATATGATTTGTATTTATCTAAGTTTAATGTCTATATGTCCAAGTCTACATATAAGTTTGTCTAAAGCTTATGAAGGTGGAATGCCTTCACCTCCATGCCAGTCACAATCCTAATTTTTTAAGGTGTGACAAAGATGAAGAAATTTTTTTTAAAATAATCACTTTTTTTAATAATTTTACGAAACTAACCTCTTTTATAATTCATTGATCAAATAAGGCAAAAATAATATTTGTGGACAAAAATACCCCATAGCCATAGAAATCCAAAATTTTAGTTTAACTTACCATTCGAATTTCAGTCACCACAATGATAACCGAAATTGAGGCATTTTCATCACTCTTCACCCTTGCCCCTTATCCTTCATCGATATAACTTCCCTGTCATCATACTTTGCTCCAAATACCATTTTTTTGGATCACCACCAAATGCAAAGTAAATCTCACCGATAACATTAAACACAATAAAATCAAATCAACTCTACCAATAAAATATATAACTAATAAAATACAAATTTTATAAAATATAGTTGAAACAATATGACATTTTGTCAGAAAATAAATAAGTAATGAACCAAAAAAAGAGAAAATGAGAGAGAAAAGAGAGAAAGTGTTTACGTTTTTGACAATTAGATTATTTTAATTCAATTATTTGTTATTTGATTTATATGATAAAAATGATAAAATTGACTAATTTGATAAATTAAAAACTAAAAGGGACTAGTTTAAAATTTTTTTTCGCACATATAAGCATCAGCTCTTTGCACCAACTTTGAGCGGGAATTTTTTTTTAATTTTCTTATTTGTGCATGGTGTGATGAAATTTGAGGTGTGTGAAAGCCTAAAAATAAATAAATAGTTCAAAACACTAGAAATATTCAACAAAGTTAAATTTTAAATTCATCGCAAAAATTTAATGTAATTTACGTGAATTGAAATAATAATTTTTAAAAAAAAAACACAAAACAACAAAAATTATATTTTCTTTGGTTTTAATTTTTTTATTTTTCTTTTGACTTTTTTCTATTTATGTTTTCATAATTTCCTAAATTTTATTTTGAATTTTGTTTATTTATGTTTTCACGCAAAATGTAAAATAATTAAATTTGAGTTTTCAATATGACATGATAATGGCATGCAATAGACTAACATGTCATGGTTGGGGCACTCCCCTAGACACTATGAAACAATAATTTTGTGATTCTCTTAATATGTAACTTTTAACAAATTATATTATAAATAGTTTGATTGAAAAATCTGTATAGATGCCGCATTGCAGTCTAAAGATAAGATATTGGGTGGCAATTGAAACTAAATACATTTTGTCATATTTGACTGCCACTTTCTATTTTAGAATTGTACAGGAGTATACTACGTGTGTATTTGAGATATTGGAGCGAACCATATTTATAATTTTTTGATTTTTATTGACAGAGTAATAACATAAAATTTCAAAAAAAATATATATTTTTTAAAAATACTAATAATTTATTATTAATAGTTTGTTTAGAGTAAAAATGATAATGTAGGCATAATAAGATATTCAATTTTTTTACATAAAACCCTTAGAATCTTCATGATCAATATAAACAAGAGGTGCCATGTTAATTGAGTTGTTTCAAGAGATTGAGATACATAATATCTTAAAAATTATATCAATTGAGGTTAATACAATTTTTTTGGTTGAATTATTAAAACGGCTATCTCATCCAAATTTTCTTCAAAGAAAAAAATTGCCATTAATAATAGAACATAACCTATCGACAAAAATATATTTTGATAATGGTTATACATTCTAATTACAATTTATTAATATTAAAAATATAAATCTTTTATTACATAAAAATTAGTTTAATTAGTTATTAATATTTCTAATATAAAACTAAATTAGATACAAATACAAATTTGTTATTAATAATAATTCTTGCTGGTGTTTATGGTAAGAATTTCTAATTTATTTACACTTCTTTTTATCAATATTTTTATATTAAAATATTAGTTTTGAAAAGATATAACAACTCAATATTACATTAGCACTTCATTATGTGTGCATAAAATGAATGCAGACAAACAATTTAAGAAAATAAAAGGATAATAATTAACTCAAATAATAAAGAAGATATCAATTAAATGATACATTTTTTACAACTTTAATAATAATTTATTATTCTAACTTATTGCTTGATTAATAAATACCAACTCATGAGTCACAAAATGACTCATCTTTATCTTTTTCTTCTTTTTTTTATTTTTGAATTATTAAATTAAATAAAAATAAAGTTAAAGAAAAGATATGGTATATTTAAAAAACTTATTCTCAAAGACGATTTTTTTTATTTATTTATTTATTATTTTCTATTTTTTAATTTAAGATATAAACGTTCATGGCTATGAAATGTCAGTTTTGTGCTAAGCATGGCTTGCCAGGCCTAAGCCTAGAGTTCAAGCCCAATCCTACACAATTGATAAATTATATTATTTTAAATTTTAAACTGTATTTGAACTGAACTGAATCGAGCCTAAATAAATTTATCTTATTTCTTACCTCCAATTTTAATCTTTAACTCACATTTCTAATATATTATAGTTTTTAATAAATTTAGATATTGTTGTTATAGTGTAGATTGAAGATTATTTTTTCACATAGACTCTTGTTAAATGAGTTGTATTTAATTCAATATGATACGGTATTAAGCCATTTATTTGACCTTTTGTCGCAAAACTAAAATAAATTAATCAATTAATTAAAAAACACTCCAAATATCCAATATGGTTAAAATTAAATAGATTCATCGCAAAACTTTAATGTAATTTAAGTGGATTGAATTAATAATTTTTATTACAAACACAAAACAACAAAAGTAATATTTTTTCTGGCATTTCTCTATTTATGTTTTCATAGTTTTTTTTTTTTTTTTAAGTTTTCTTTTGTCTTTTGTCCATTTATGTTTTGATGCAAAATGTAAAATACTTAAAACTGAGTTTTCAACATGGCATGATAATGGCATGCAATAGAATGACATGTCATGGTTGTTGCACTCACCCGTAGACACTATGACACGATATTTTTGTGATTATCTTGAATTGTAACAAATTCTATTATAAACATTTTGTTTGGCAAATCATGTTGCATTAGTGTATAAAGATGGAATATTGGGTCTCAATTGTAACTAAATAAATTTGTGGTATTAGATTTTGTCAAGATAATGCTGCTTTCTGTTTTAGAGTGGTATGAGAATACTAATTAAGTGTATTTAAGATATTGGAGTAAACTATATTTATGATTTCTAGTCTGGTATTGGCATAATAAGAGATGCTCCATTCTATTTTCAAAATTGTATTAGTTATTTAATTAGTGCCAAAATGATATTCCATTATCTACTAAAAATTGCAGTAAGTTGTATGAAATATTGGAGCAAATTATATTTACAAAAAAACAAAATCAACATTGACAATTTATAATGGTCATATTATTTTGATTGGAGTGAAGAGTATAAGAGATTATTTAGTATTAAAAATTATATATTATATTACATAAAATTAATTCAAATGTTTATTGATATTTTTAATATAAAATTAAATATTACTGATATAGATATTTTGTTAATAATAATTGTTAAAGGTATTTACTGTAAAAATTGCTAACTTATTTGTATTTTTCATATTTAAATATTAAATTGATCAAATATATAGTATTAAATATATATATATATATATATATATATATCTTCTATAAAATTAACATTAGTTTAATTAATTTATCAATATTTTTGATATAGAAAAAATTAAATTAAATATTACTGACATAAAATGTATTATTAATAATAATTGTTGAAAGTATTTATTATAAGAATTGCTAATTTATTTGTAATTTCTTAAATTTAAATATTAAATCTACCAATTTCTTATATTAAAATATTTATATATTAAACCTTTTAAAAGATATAACAGCTCAAATTAATATTTAAGCTCCATTAGGTATACATACTTAATACATATAAAATATTTAAGAAAATAGACATAATAATGATCTTAAATAACAAGGGGTTGGTTATGGATATCACTGCCAACCCCCCTCCCCTTTCCTTTTGTTTCTTTTGTATTGTATTGAAATCAAATTTATAAGACCTGAAATGAAGGAAAAAAAAATTTAAAATAAATAAAATAAATAATAAATAACACTTAAAACACACAATAAAAAACTTAAAATATATCTAAAAACTTGAAATATAAATAAATGTTATTCAAAACAACTTTGAAAAAATTTAAAACTGCCTTTAAGAGAGTTCAAAAAATAAGAGTAACGGTAACGCCCATGTACCCTAGTGAATCCTGCCAACTAAAAGATAAATTTTTATGACTTTCAAAATAATTGATTATCCTAACTTATTATTTGATTAATAAATACCAATTCAATTCAAAAGTCAAAAAATCACTTATAATTTCAGCTCACAATTCTTGAATGTCATATCATTCATATTTTTTAGACAAATATTATTCGGATGCATAGAATTAATCAAAAAAACCATTTAATTATAGGAATTTAGTGTATTAAGAGTTTAATCTATATTTTACAATTAGAAACTACTACTACTAGTAGTTATTAACTTTAGATTATAAAAAACATATAACTTAAAATTTTACAAGTCCACATCTTCTACAAAGTCATGCATGCTATAGACTAATATGCCACGGTTTTCAAATGTCATAATCAAGCTACCCAACATATCTTCATTTGAAATAATTTAAAGTTTATTAAGCGAGCATTAAATAATTCATTTCATATCTCTTTCTACCAACTCATACCAAGCAAAAACACATTACCACAACAAAATAACGCCGCAACTCAAAAGCATCATCAAGACACTGCACCATCCTTTTGATCTTTACTCAATCCATTTACTTGTTCATTTGATAACTCTAGGGTTCAATCACAAAGAGAGGCTGTAAATAGCGCAAAGTAGCAAGTCATTAGTACTTATGCATTTATGTCATTAGTACTTATAATGCATTTATACCACGACAAAGATTTCATTGTCAAGCAAGGTGACAAAGTAAACTCACAGTATCAACACTAACGGGCTTTCCATCTTCGGCAAGGACCTCAACTACGGTTCCTGATTGATCAGCCTGAAGAAGGTAATGCATTTTAATTCAATCAGATACTCAAAGGGCAAACATTCTAAATTTGATTGCCGAAGCAGACAGAGCACGGGGGAATGAAGTTGAAGAAGTGCATTACGAATTCCAGAATTTATCAAAGGAAAGTCACAGAATAACTTTGGCAGTGATAATGTCAAATAAAGAAAATAAACTATAGGAAAATATTGACTATTAACAAATGTCACTTTAAATCAGCAACTATAATTGTGCAAGTAAATTAGCTCACACAAATAGAAACTGCAGGAGAATGTCAGACATCAATGACATGCAAATTTGGAGTTTTTTTTTCTCACACTAATGAAGCATTGCCTGGAAACTTGCGTCCAGATTCAATGATATCTACTCCCATTGTAGAAAGACATTGATAATCTTCAACTCAAGAAGTTGACGGAATGTAATTATACAAGAAAATTTGTATAAACCATCTTCTTTTACGAGAGCATGCATGAATATGCCATAATCATCCTCTGGTCTACCAATCAAAATACAACCTACAATTAATTCTGAAGAAGATCATTAAATATTCACTATGTCCTCTTATTTACAATTTTTCTTCAATTCTTCAACCATTGGAAACTTCCAATCCCTTCCACCTATTGTGCCCCAAACATTAAATTACATCCTTCCACAACTTACTTCGATTGTAATCTAAATCAATGAAGTTTAAATGTGAAAAGAGACAAGATACTTACTTCTATTTCATTCATCAATTTCATGGCCTCAATGATGCATAAGACCTGTCCCTTCTGTACTTTGTCTCCAACCTACAAGAAGCCTTTCGTGTGAGACACGTGCATCGGAATAAATGACATAACATTCATAATGATATCATCCATTGAATAAAAGTTAATCCAAGAAGAAATGATTTACCTTTACAAATGGCGGCTCACCAGGTACTGGACTCCGGTAAAATATACCTGCCATGGGACATTTAAGAGGTGGAAATGATGACTTAGCCGATTTACCAGCAGAAGGAGAAGGCGATGCTGCTGGAGCTGGAGAAGCAGAAGGTGCAGAAGATATAGGCGCAGGTGCAGATGCAGGTGCGGTTGGTGGCATTACAGGCGGTGGAGAGGGTGAGTGCATCGTAACCATCGGAGCAGGAGCTGGAGGTTGGGGCAAGGCCTCTTTTTTCCTGATTACCAGTTCACAGTCCAGCTGTTTCAATTGCAACTCCACTATGTCCCTGGAATCAACAAGCCTGAAAATGCAGATAAAACGTAGAATTTTGAATCATGTACTTTGTAACAAAGTATAGAATAACCAAGCAAGACTTAGCTTGCTCACTTAACAAGACTTGAAACTTGAGATATGAACTCTGAAATCGATTCCTCTGATGCCAACACTGATGGAGAAGGCTCATTTGGTGGCTTTGTATCCTTCACTTCTGCTGCTGGTTTTTCTGATTTTGATTCAGGTGTAGATGCAGCCGCAGCATTTGAAGATCCATCAACATCAACCTTGAGGGCAACAGGTGATCCCAAAAGAGAGTCCAGAAAGGAACAAAAATTTGAGAGTAGATCCTCTAAAGAAAACAATTGGAAGAATCTTACCTCGTTCAATTGGGCTTTCACCACAGTGGAGCATTTCCAACGACGCCGTGAACCCTGAATATCCACTAGAGTTTCAATCTTCCATTATGACATGAAAACAAGAGAGTAAGCACATGCTACTGTCTAGTTAGCATTCTAATTTGCATGTGATTAATGGTAAATAAACCAAATTGCCAAGCAAGAAAACTGTCTACTAACTAATCTTCCAACCAGAGCAATTCAAGATTCATCTGTTGTTTGGTTGGTACTAGTAACCAAATCTGCAGGACCAAACCCATTTTTATTTTATTCTCCCTGGAAACATTTCAGACATTTTCCTTTCCATTTTCCAAGGGCTTTGCACTTCACCTTACAATGTAGAAACATATGAACCCAGAAAATCAATTTATTCAAAACTCTGACACATGAAACATCCTATTCCCTTACTATCAAGATTCATAACAGGGATTAACTCAGTCACGTCTCAGAAATCAAAGCTCACAATTTCAGAGCAGGTTTTCAAAACAGAAGAAAGAGAAGTAACAGTCTAACTCTTTACAAATACCAACGAACAACTCATGAGTTATGTTCTTTAGATTCACATTCACGTGCGATGTATAGAAACTAAACATTTCTTGTTTTGATAAGTGAACAAACTAGCCATGTAAATTGTTCCAAGAATGGAAATTGACAAATAAGTCTTGAAATTTATCCTTTCACACCTTTGCAAATTGTTGCTCTTATGCTACCTACTTGGGTCCCGCTTTTTCTTTTTAAAACAAAAAAAAAAAAAGGAACCCTCTAACAAGCTCATACAATATAAGTATGAAGTGAAAAAACCACAATCCGTTGTGGATTAAGTGTTTAGGCTAATGATATAAATTACAACTACTGATGATTTTACCAAGAAAGATCTACTGCATTTGGCATCATTTCTAATAATCACAAGCACTTATGCATCTATCTTTTAGTGCTTGGCTGAAATAAACAAAAGTACTTTTTGGAAGCAAAAATTTAGCGGAAGTGGTTTCAAGAAAAGTACTTGATATGCATTCTACATATAGCGTCCAATTTTCAGGATCAGAAAAACTTCTACGGTTCTATCTAGAGAAGCACTAGATAGGTGCAGATTTTGGAAATGAAAAGCAACTGATTAGTGCTTTCCACAAAAGTACTCCCAACACTTTAATCTCAAGAATCTTGACGTATAAAATAGTTTCACACCAATAAAAAACTAAAAGAAAAAAAACCATAAATTATTCCAGCAAACTGATTCCACCAAGTAAAGTTTTCAAATTCTTATCTTGAAACACAAAACAGCATGGGATTCATTTCATTCTCCAACATAGACATTACAATAAAATCGCAAATCTAAACTTGCATTTCCCAAAATAACGTCCAATTTTCAAAGGAGAAAAGAAATTGAAGTTTCTTTGAAGTGTTATTTACCTTAGCGAAGAACCTCAGCTTGGGGTTGGAAGAGAAGCGAAAAGCGACAGTGGCATTACGGTAACAATGGAGCAAACTGGAGGAGTTTTTGGAGACAGGCGAGAAAGAAGAAGCTGAAGCAGTTGTGGTTGACAGAGAAGAAGAAGAAGCCATTACAAAAAGAAAAAGAAATTACAAATTACAGAGAACTTAGGGTTTAAAAAGAAAAATTAATTTTGTTTTAGAGAGAAAAAGAGAGAAAGAGAGAGAATTGGGAAATCTGTCAGATATAAAAGCTTAGTTGGAAGAAGGTGAAAGCAGGAACTTAGATTCAAAAAGACGACAGAAGCAAAGCTCTGGTTTTGTTTTAGGTCGATGAAACCAACCGAGTAGAGTGCGTGTTAGGAAGGTTTTGTACTCGCTTTTGGAACTTGACACGTGTCCGATTTTGGATTTACCAAATTTAGAAACTGGAAGTGTTAAAACTCTGCTACTTGTCGCAATGGTGTTACGGATAATTCTGTGTAAATTCATTTTTTAAAAAAATAATATAACCTTATTTTGGAGGTGTAAATGATCCAAAATAAAATTTTTTTATCAAATTAATTTATTTCACCCAGCAAATTTTTCCCCACATCCACTAACTCTTAAAATAACATTAAATAATACTATTAAATATTAATTTATTTGTCCAAAATTGTTGTTACTCAATGTAAATGTATTGTTTTTTATTAATAATTTATTTTATTAATTTAATATTTTATACAGATCGGTCTGTTTAAATATATATATATATACATATATATTTAAAGAAATTAATTATTATTTTTTATTTTATTTTAATAATTATTCAATTATGTAAATTTTATTGAAATAAATTTAATTTCATTATGTATATTTAAAAAAAAATTAATAGATAACTTATTAATATTATATATTAAAATAAATAAATAATAATAAAATATAAATATTGAGAATCAAATTTAAGTTTCATGGATGACAAATAATATTCTTTCCATTAAACTACAATAGTTTTGATGAAATAAATTAATATTTATTTTTATTTATTTATTATCTAATAATGTTTTAAGGGTAAGTCAGAATGACAAAAATCTCCGTAAAAGGCTGAGATCCCGTTCCATTCAAAGCGAGGATCAATAGGACAGGACAAGAATGAGGACAGTCTCCAATTCTCGTCGTGCTTCCTAATTTTTATATGATTAAAAATTTAAAATTAATATATACACACACTCACTTTTTATCAATTAAAAAATTATTAAAATAAAAATATAATAGTTATTTAATATTAGATTAAATAACTAATTATAATCACTAAGTAAAATTTTTATTATATTAATACAAATTTAACAAAAGAAAAAAAAATTACTCCCATGATTTTATTTTCATATCTACAAAAAAAAATTATTTTTACAAAATTAATAAGAAAGTTTAATTTGTTTCTACAAAAATTAACACAAAATTTAATAAAATTTTTAAAATTTTATTTCATTTAATTTTTGTCATTTTTATTAAGAATTAGAATTATAATTTATTGATATATTAATTTATTAATATTTATATACAAATTAAAATAAATAATTTATTTCTACATATTAATTTATTTTTTATTTATTTAATAATGATAAATAAGAAGGGGATGGGATGGGAATTTTTACTCCAAAACGAGGATGAGGCAAGAATGAAAAAAAAAATTTCCAAACTGGAGGCAGGCCATGGACAAGAATGGCCATCCCTGTCCTATCCTTAGCCCCTTATCATCCCTAACAGTAAAATGGTCATATGAAAGTAAACTTATTCAAAATTGATAAAATTAATTAACTTTGGAAAGAATTTTTTAGAATGGATCATGTACGTAAATAATCTCCAAATAAAACACTAAAAATAGTTTTTTTGTTTTTAAATATAATATACATGAAGTTTAAAAATAAATTATATTATATAAATAATAAAATTAAATAAGTCCCTAATTTTATCTCTCTTAAAAAATAAGTTTATAGTTTTTTAATTATAACAAATGTATCCCTAACTCTAATAAAATGACAAAAAAATAACACTATCAAATTTTGTGTTTTAACCAGTATCACTAAAAATGTATTTCGGTTATTTAAATAAGAATTGATAAAATTAGAAAAGAATTTAATTAAATTATCAAAACTGAAATAAATTCACTAAAAAATTCGTTAGTTCGGTTTTGATTTGATTTGAGTAATTGACAATGTTTGGTTTAATTTGGTTTGATTTTTGGTTAGACTGTAACTCAAACAACAAAATCAAACCAATTTAATTACTATTCATTCTTTTAACTTTGTTATTGTGGCATTTTTTAAAATTCAAATTTTAATTTTTGCATAGTGTATTTGAATGTATGCTATCAGATCTTTGCTAAATTAAACCTTAATCAGCTGTTGTTACGTGTATTTTTTTTTTTCTACTCTCATCTCATCTAGGTTTTAGTTTTTTACCATAGCTCTCTTTCTCGTGTTCATAATTTTCAATTCAAGATAATAACCACCACCCACTATCAAATAAAAAATGACCTTCTAGATACTAATTACATTTTTTTTTTTTTATACTTCAACTTATAATCTCCATTTTTGTTATAAGCACTCCAGAAATTGATTCGTACCAACTCGGAACTGAGCAACCAACTATTGAGATACCAATTCCGAAACTATATTTTTAAAAATTTTAAATATTATTTTTCGACTTACACATAGCAAGTGAGTTAAATAAACCTATGAGATTATTCTAACTTTTACTTCTTGTTAATTTTATGCCTTAATCTTGAATTTTTTTTTTTTTTTACACCAAGTATAAGAAAAAGAAATCTAATTTAAGAAAATGTATTAGTTTGAAATAATTTGATTTTGATTTTTAATTTTGAATTAAGACTTTTGGACATGGACTCAAAGTCAAGCTTGATTTGGATGGATATAATTCAAACTCAAAAGAAATCAAACCGATGTTGCCCAACTCACAGGATTGAGAAATATTTAACACAAATACTAAGTTTACTTATTTGTAAAAATATTAAAAAGTGAAGGGGATTGAATATTAATAGCCTTACATAAATATAAATTTAATTTGTCTCCAACCCTTTGTGCAATTATGATAATATTTGTCTTTTGATTCAATAAATAATTTTTGTAATTATTATACTTTTATTCAATTAAGCAGTTAAAATGTTATATAATGACAATGGTCAATGTTTATCAACTGTTTAAATATTTATATTTGATAACAGGCAAATCAATTTATGTAATACAGTAAATCCTAGGCAATATGCTACATTATGCATTGCCAAAAAAGCAGGAGATCAACTCAAGCAGAAGCTATTTTTCCGATGATCTTGAAAACTCTCTTCTAGCGGTCAAGTGTGATAGATGTTCTTGAAAATGACTTTGGTAAATACTCTTGCTTTTTCATTGTTTTTTTTCATTCATTCTCTTTCTATTTTTTTTTTTTTTATCCCCATCTTTTACATGTAGAAGTGAATGAATAAGGCTTAATCGTAAATCTTTAAAGACTCAGCAAAAACTAATGTTTTTGTAAGAAATAAGAAATAATGAAACTCACAGGGAAATAAACTAGGGAAGCATTCAAATCACTGTATCCGAAAGAAACATTTGCAAATATAATGACTATAATAAAAATTTCATCTCCATTTATGTGAAGATTTGCTAGTATACCTTTAGAGGAAATACTATTCTTTAAATGTAATAAGAAAAAGATTTTCATGGAATACGTTTATAGGTGCCAATTTTTTATCTGATAGAAAGTCCATGTATTCATATTCTTTTAAAAGAAAATAAACTTAGCGAAACAAATGCAACGTACCAATTTTGTGAAAACAAGAGAGACAGGTTTATGATTTTCTATACCCAGTACCTCAAATGGATAAATGTCTAATGCAGATGAAACCTTAGATTTCTTGGACTTCTAAAATAGAACTGCAAATAAGAGAACTGATGATATTTGAGTTGAGCTCTAATCAAATTCCACCAAGCTCCATACAAATATATTAAGACGAGCTCAAGCTCGACTCATACTGGCTTTGTGAGGTTATCAAGACAATTTGGGCTAAAACTTCAGCTTGAATTCAAGCTTCAGTTTTATTTTATTCTTTTAAGAGAAAGCATATAATATAGTCTGTATCATAAATTATTAAACTTAGACCATATACCATAAATGATAAACATAAAATGATTTAACAATTGTATACACAAATATACAAAAAGATTACTAAATGACACCACATAACTACTTGATCTTGATCTTTTTTGTCAGACCAACAATAGTACAAGGCAGTACAAAGCACCTTCAGAAGCATAAAAGGTAATGAGAGTATGCTATGTCAAAACCTCTACCAGGAAGGTCAGTTTTTGGCTATCGATATGCAAGAATTAAATAAGGAAAAAAAATATTCAAAACATTGAACAAATGTCAACCACATCATAAAAATTCTAACTCCCTATCAAAATAAAATATGTTCTTTCTATTGTTTCCAGCATCATGCCAAGCAGATGTATCACAAGGCAAACCCGCCACAAAGAACAAAACATTAAATACTATGTCTAAGTTTCAGAGTTTGTTTATGTAATTACCTCCTCTATTGTGTTTGCCTGAACCACTGTACTGTTCAGTGCTTACTCTTTGCTTTAGAAGAGATCTTCCCATATGCAACAAGCCTTGAGTGAGAGAGCTTAGGTTTTGCTTGCCGCCTCCTTGTCTTGGCTCGCTTGGACAAATAACCCATATCAGCACTTGGTTCCTCCTGTCGTGCCTTTTCATCGCCCTTGGCATCTCTCTCTGAAGCTGGTTTTTCAGCATCATCCTTGGACCTCTTCCTCTTACCACCCTTCCAATAATCAGATTTTTGTCCATGGACAAGTTCCTTATTCTTCAATTTTTGCTGGTATCTCTTACTATCAGGAACCTTCCATTCCTTCTCCCTATAAGGAGCAAGCTTCTTTATGGAAACATATTGATTCAAATCCTTGCCATCCATCATTAACACTTCTTCAGTCTTCAATCCATATCTGTTGGGTTTTACCTTAGCATACTTAAACCTTGTTTTCAAGTCTCCAATTGTATCCTCGTAATCCAACTTATAGAATTCCTCCAACATTTCCTCTTTAGCTCTCCTCACAAGTGACATTTTACGCTTCCTCTTCCTCTTACTCTCCTCGTAAACCTCTTTTTGTTCCTCTCTTTGTTCTTCCTTATCATCATCATGACCACTTTGTTCTTCCTCATCAACTTCATCATTGCTACTTTGTTCTTCCTCATCATTGCCATCTCCACCATTCTGTAACCTATGCTTTAAACTTCTTTCCCTTGCAGCCTTAAACCCATCACCAGACTCAATCACATCCCAACCTTTAGGAAGTCCTAGCAACTCATCCTCTTTGTCAAAATCTGGTTTCTCAATATCACCCTCTTCTTCATCCCTATCAAGACCAAATTGTGGGTCCACATCCTCAGCACCATAATACTTTTCATCAAACACTGCCTTCATCATCCTATCATACTCCTCAGGATCAAATTCATCATCCAGATCTTTTAAATTCAATGGCAAATCTTCATCCTCATTAAATCCAGCAATTGCCATAACCTTTTTCATCCTTTCTTTCATCTCCTTCTTCCTCAAATTCTTCAAATGCTTCAACTCTTCCCTTCTCTCCATCTCCGCAATTTTCAACCTTTCCTCTTTACTCTTCCTCTGCTCTTTCCTCGCATTCTCCTTCTTCCTCACAGATCCCTCCACTTTCCTTGAGTGACCCATCACTCTATCTTCCACCTCCTCCTCATGCCTATAAGTTGTCTCATAAAGTTCTTGCCTCTCAAGCTCCTCATCTTCCCTCAACAGATCTTCCACCTCCTCATCAATACCCAGTACTTTACCCTTCTTGTCCTTATCAATCCACATCTTATTCTTGAAAAACTCCCTCAAAAACATCTTGTTCTCATCCAATTCAGCATCCTTACCAAAATATTCATCCAATTTCTTAACAAATGTCTCATTATCAGCATCTTCAACATCTTCTTCATTATCATTTTCCTTCTTTTTCTCTTTCAAGAAGCCATCTTCTTCGTCCTCACTTGCTTCAGCTTCTTCGACTGCATCCAAAAATGCCTTCCTTATCTCCTCTTGCTCCTCGTTGTAAGTCTTTTTTTCCTTCTTCTTCTCAACCAAACCTTCTTCCTTCTCCTCTTGAAACTCAGGCCCCTCTTCAATCAAATGCTTTGCCATCACATCCTTCAAATACATTGCTTTTTTTTTTTCTTTCTCCTTCTTTCCCATCTTTTCACTTGCTGGTTTTTCATCTCCTTCACTCCCATCAGATTCTGACTCAAAAAGCTTAATATCTTTTTCTTTAAGACTAGGGTCTTGTTTCTTCACCAACAACAGCGCATTGATAAATGCCAAATCTTTCTTGCTATTCCCCATTATCTCATTGTCTTCTTCAGACTCTGATGATTCATCATCAGATTCTTCATCTGATTCCTCAATCAGACCTTTCTTTTTCATCTCCTCGTATCTCTGAAGTTCTTCACGTTTCTTGTTGTGCTCCAATCTTCTAGAATATTCTTTGTTGATCTCAATCTTTGATACATCATCATTGTCATCCTCATCAAATAGTTTCAGTCGTCCCATTATCTCTTAAAACTGTGCAGAGAAATGAATAAAATTTCTTCAATAATTTGACAACAAAAATGAAACAAAATAATCACACATATATAGACTAGACAGTTGTTATCTACCATGGATTTAATAGTTTAAGCTACCAGAGTCTAATCAGTTACAGCTGGGTAGGAATTGGCTATGTTACATCAATTGTAACAATACATTCAACCAATCGACAACTTTACACAAAACTCAAAAACTGAGTAGGAATTGACTATGTTACATCAATTGTAACGATTCATTCATGCAACCAATCAACAACTTTACACAAAACTCAAAAACTGGATAGGAATTGGCTATGTTACATCAATTGTAACAATACATTTAACCAATCAAAAACTTTACAAAAAACTCAAAAACTCTAACATAAAACTTGAAATTCTAATCTAAAACTAACACTGAAGTTAAAAATAAAATAAAATAAATTGAACACAAAACTTGAAACATTTAAGAACAACTTAAAATTAGAGGTTACAGTAACGTTACATGTGATGTAAGGTAGTAAATCCCTTTGAATAAAAAAAAATGGACCACTTTATATATCTTACCGCTCAAGCTCATAAGGGTTTTAAACAAATTCAATAATAATAATAGGGTTATAAAGAAACCAATTTTGCTATGATCTAAACACATGATCAAGTTAATCAGAGGAGCGAAAACCCAAGCTCCTTTTCTTTTCTCTCTTTCTTCTTTTAATTTCTAAACACTACGTGATTTCCGTTTTCTTAGCTATAAAACCATGAACGAATAACCACTAACCAGGGAGCAACTTACAAAGTGATAAGCTGAGCCTGGCGGAAGGTGGCGTCGGCGGACCTAGAAAGAAGCTGCGTTTGTGGAGTGAGAGCAAATATGATAACCGAAGGATGTTCGCCAGCGAATAGGAAGTGGCTTGCGGTGTTCGTCGGCAGCAGCGTCTGGTGAGGCGGACAACGGACAGCTTGCGGGTTTTGGCAGTTTAGTGGCGTCGGCGGCTGTTTGGTTTGGGAGCATGATTCGAAGGAGAACACTGAGTTTATGTTACTGTATTATGATTGTGTATTTTTATATAAATTAAATTATTATTATTATTATTATCATTATTATTATACTAAATAACATTTTTATTTTCATTAAATATTTTGTTATGGAGAAATTTCAAATATTACCCCTCAGGTTTATCTTAACTACATAGGGAAAGCACCTCTAAGAAACTTTACATTGATCCTCCTCAACTCAAATTTACCACCGGTTGCTTTCTTTTTTTGTTAAATTTTGAACGTTAATTGAAGTACAAGGTCAAATTTATTCATAATTGTATTTTGAATAGACTTATAGCAATATTCATTATTTATTCATAATCATAAATTTAAAACATATCTATTAAAAATAATTAAAAAATTATAATAATGATGTTAATGTTTATTGGTATAAATAATTTATTGCATAATTTTACAAACTAGGGTTGAGCACTGCCAAATTCCATTCATTGAAGTAAAATTCTTATTTGTTCAAATTATAATTTCCAACTTGCATCCGAAAAAAATATTTGATGGACATTATACCAGCCATTAAAAATTAATTTATTGTGCTATTTTACCGTCTAATTAAAGATTAGATTACTTCGATGTTTATAAAATTTTGATTTTTATAAATTATGAAATAGAGATGTAGAGTAAAAGAATTTTTTTAGTAATATTAATATTATTATTATTATTATTGGATACAATTAGACCTACTCTTCAAATAAATTGCACAAGTCCAATCATTTATTTAAATTAAAACATCAGGCCTAATAATGAAAACATTGTTACAAGTGACTAAAAATTGTTGCCGAATTTTTATTTTTTTCATTTTCTTTTTCTTTTTGTAGAAGATCCTAATTTCTTTTGGGATTGCAAACACTAGAATCCTCAATTGTTATACCACTCAAAATGAAATTAAGAATGATTGTAAGTCTTTATCTATCACACAAAGCATGTCGTTCCATTAGATTCTTCGAATTCTCTCGTCTTTCTAAAAATTTGTCTCATAAGACTGATAGCGCATAACCTGAGACATTCACAAAAACTACTCCATTTCCATCAATACTTTTGCCTATTTCTAAGTTGTACAGTCTCAACAGGACAAGTTGACAAATTTTCAAGCCACAAGTTCTTGAAATGAAGGTGAGATATTTTACTTCTATACAAGAAGAAGAATGCCGGAGCACAAGGCTTGTCGACAAAGATTCTTTACTCCGTGGTGACACTCTTGGCAAGATTTCGAGGCTGGTCTACGTTGAAACCCCGTAAAACCGTAAGATGATATGCCAGCAACTGCAAACAGAGAGCAACTAAATCAGGACACATTTGAAAAGGACAGCTATGCCATGAAGTCTAGCAATGAAAAATTTATAAGAAAGATATTGACATAATAGCTTATGTGCGTATTAAATTCCTGCAGCTATTAAACATTAATAATCTAGGAAGTGCTGCTCCGATGGACTCATTTGGGCAAGGTCACAGCAGTCCAAAGATGCTCACACCCGGTTAGTTATTGATCTACTTATACAGCATCAACATAGAATTTGTAACTAACAGTACCTGCAATGGAACTATATTAATCACAGGCTGAAGACAGTCCTCAACTCGAGGAACTTCAATTACACGACAAGATCCACTGGGGCACACTGATGCTGAATCTCCTTTTGAACACATAACTATTAAGCGACCTTTGCGGGCATGAAGTTGCTGAATAACCGACTGCTGCTTGCTGCCACCAAATTGTGAGAGCCATTATTACCAACCAAATCAAAAATTTCATATGATGTAACTCTGCAATCACATGAAAACCAACCTGAAGCAAGCATCGCGGGTAGCAATTACAACAATTGGAAGACTTTCATCTACCAATGCTAGGGGACCATGTTTCATTTCACCAGCAAGTATCCCTTCACTATGCATAAGTGCCACTTCCTTCACTTTTAGAGCTCCTTCTAAAGCTGTTGCATAGTTGTATCCTCTCCCAAAGACGAGGAGTGATTGCTCAGCAATCAATTGTTTCGCAAGATCCTTCATTTCCCCATCAAGTTTCAGCACCTCTCTAACTTTGTCTACAAAGACAAAAGATAACAGAGATAATTACAAGACAAAAGATAACAGAGATAATTACTTCAGGAATAGAAAATAAGCACAGGAATATTGTATTACTGTGAAAATTAAAGAAGAAAGCCAAAACTTACTAGGTAAGTCGCATAGACCATCTATTATAGCCTCCCTTCTCGCTTGATTGGATATCGTATCACCTCCAATTGCAAGAGCCAACATGGCCATCACAACTATTTGACTAGTGTATGCCTGTTAAGAGCATGTTATATTGTCAACAATTAAAAAGAAATTACTTTCATATAAAGTCTGTAAGTGTGATATCTTTACCTTGGTACTAGCTACACCAATTTCAGCACCAGCATTGATATGGACACCGCAGTGTGTGTTCCTGGCAATTGCACTACCAACAGTATTTGTTATACCAACACATAATGCACCATTTTCTGAAGCATATTCCAAAGCACGTAATGCATCAGCAGTTTCTCCAGACTGACTGACAAACACTGCTGTATCCTCTCTGTATATGGGACCTTCCCGATCCAATAGATCACTAGCAATTTCCATCGTGACAGGGATACCTATGTTATATATAGTACAGACAATCAAAAGAAAAGAATAAGTAAGAAGCAATTTTTAAGTCTAAAACTTCCATAATCAAACAGCACTTACCAGATAGCTCTTCCAAGATGGGTCTTGCAGCTAGAGCAGCATTATAACTTGTACCACAACCAATGAAAACAATCCGTCGGCTTCGTCTGATGGTTTTTAGGTGATCCTTCAAACCACCCAAGAGAACAGTCTTGGCTTTGCAAGAACCTCCACGTATAAGTCTCCCCCTCATTGTGGTTGTTAAAGATTCTGGCTGCTCATGAATTTCTTTTTGCATATAGTGCTCATAACTTCCTTTATTTATTTGTTCAACCTCCATCTCAAGAATGGACAACGCACGTTGAACTGAAGCAGGTCTAGAAAGGGCACCACCATGTCTTCCCTTGGCATTATCAAACTTGAGAATTGACACAGCTCCATCCTGAAGTAAATGGTCCAAGTAAGAAGCAAAGAAACTAGCAAGTAATACGTGTAACTAAACATCACAGACGTAGAGTTAAACATAGAAATAAAGAGTTACAATTCATAATATGCATTAACCATTGTGTCAGGAGGTTTACTTCAGTGCAGCCAATAAAAAGTTGGCTTCTCACTTGAGAAAACTTTTCTGCTTAGAATAAAAAAGGAAACAATGTAAGGTGGCCCATAGACCAGTAAATAAATAAAGTAAGCATCTGCTCAGATGCAGTTAAAGACTTGATGAGTCTCAATGGTCAACATGCTTAATGGGCAAAGAAGCACGGGCAAAATATGGGTAATGTTAAAAGAACCCATTGAACCATATAAAATCATCCTCCATGCTCCACCCTTAAACCCATTGAGCAGATCATTAAGACATGTAAGCAATCAATCCAGCAAAATTATAGGCTTTCATGGATATTGATGGAAGGTGCTAATCTCTCCAGGCAGTCAAGGGGTCCATTCTTCTACCTAAGATGATCATTGTCTCTCTCTCTCTCTCTCTCTCCAAAGGGTCCATGTTTCTCTCTATCCTCTCTCGTCGCTATCCCCCTCTTCTAAGACAATTTTTATCCAATAAATCACAACACACACATACATATGTATGTATGTATGTATGTGAACACATTTTTGCTAGACAGTGTTGCCAAAACCATTTTGGGTCTTCTGCAGAAGTTCTTGTGTTTCTGTGATTTGTCCTGTTTTAGGGTCTTCATTTGTAATCACTCAGGACACTAATCCAATGCATAGATGATGTAGCAAGGACACTAATTATATTCCCTTTCAATTTCTGTTTAAACCCCTCCATCCTCTCACCACACAACCACGTTCTCCCACAACACTGCCCCCAAAGCCCAAAAAGAACATGATAATAATAATAACAATAAATAAATAACTAAATAATCATTCAATATATAGTACAAAGAGTACATCAGGAAACTGTAATCACAAACCAACTCCAAATGACAACAGTACCTTAAGATGAACAACTTCACCATCCTCAATCATCAAAACCTTCTTTGTATGTTCAACAATGGCATTGGCGTCACTTGATAGAAAGAGTTCTTTGGGAAGCCCATTCTTTGAGAGGAACTTATCATCGTGAAGTGCTGAGCCATTGCTGAGATCTTCATTTAATTCCTGTGATTAAAGCAGCATTTATTTATAAGGACAGATATTGAAGAAGACAAAACAAATCACAAAACTTTTGCAAGCACAACATAAGATTTCATATATCATGAACGGCTTGTTTGTTATTCTAGAAATCTTCCAATTGGGTCTATGAAAGCTCCCAATTCAACTCCACTAAGCTTCAACCCCAACCTAATTGCATCTTGGAAAAGCTTCCAATGCAACTAATTCATTATTAATTGTCTATCTGAAACCTAGGTAAAAAGAGCACATGTGAAAGATTGCATTGTATAATATAGACAACTGATGGAGTCACAATCCACTATATCAGGCTTCTATAAACTATAAGTGTATATATACGCATAGAAAGGTACAAATAAACCAGTCCTACAAGATAGACGAATCAAAGTAATAGAAAAATATGTTTGGCAATAAGATGTTGTGGCTTTTAATGCACAGCTACTGCAAAATAGAATCACTAGTTGTCAAGCATAAGTGGGTTGCTGGGTGGTAACATTAGTTGCTACATAAAAGTGAGTGTTTACCAAACACGTTTGCTGTTGAACTTTTAAAATTAAGCAGAAAAATAACATTACGAACATATTCCAAATGATAGTTAGCTTTTCTATACGAACACTGTAGAAAACAAGAAGCAAATTAGACATTAATTTTTTGTCAGCCTTTTAGCATAGACATACAAAAAAGCAAGATCAACTAAAACAATGTGGTTAATTTAGGTTATCTGTCTGTCACACTTAATGCAAAAGGTAATATTCAGATGTAGAAGTTTTAATAGGTCAAAAATAGTCAACAAGCATTTACAAGCTTCAAAAGTTTGTCAGGTCCGAGGTGTAGATCAAGGGTGCAACTCGAGTGGATCCGATTCAAAATATTTTAATATGTAAGGCTTGGGTCAGGCTTGGGTCTTGGAGTTGTTTACTATGTCTACTTTTATTAACCGATGCTTTACTAAATTATACAAGATATATGAATTCATCTAAATCTCAGAAACCACATTATGATACAGAAAATGCTGAACAACCACAGATTTTGGAAACAGGATCAACCCGTATAGCTCATACTTGAACCCCAATCACAGTTAAATGGTTTGAATGGTATTGGCTCCTGGGCTGATGCTTCCCAACTTGCAACCTTGGCACAGGACACCTCATTACACTTATTCATTCTGATGGAACAAGTTAGTTGGCTAATCTAAAAGATATGAGTTTCATTAGCAAGTGATTAGACTTAATTTATAATTCCATCATTAAGAAATTTAAGAAAAAGAAATAGCTTCAGCTATGGCATTATTTTGAAATTTTTAAGGATTTTTCGCAAATCAATCCTTTTGATATGTTCTTAAAAAAATACAAGCAAACATTGAAATTGAAACTCACAGGTCCATATTACACAATCGCAACTGCATGATCTAATTTCAGCCTTTGTTTCCTTAACAGGAATCACAAGCTCTATGTTGCACTCTTTCAATGATTGGCATAAGTTAACATGTTTTCCTAGGTCAAGATCTCATGTGAAGCAATATTGTAAAGACAGTTTAGTGCATCATCACTTAAAACTTCCTATTATTAATTTCTACATCAAGCTTTCTAGAGATATTTTCCATCACATAGCCCATGAATAATTCTCTGATGAGCAATATTTCACTAGAGCCACCAAAGAATCAGTTATCAACAATATACTTCTACTAAATCCTTAAGGTCCTAGGAAAACAAGGAATACAGGAAGTAACATGTCAATATTAAACAAAGCTAGGATAAACAATGCTATAAACACAGAATCCAATGAAAGATACCCTACCAAAATATAAAAATTCATATATCTGACTTATGGTAAAGAACCAACACTTTTGCAGCCTTGAATTTAAACTCAAATGCATATACCATGTGTAACTTACTTTGACACCGAGGACCAACGGGCTTCCCCTCTTGCATGCGATCAGCTCATTTGGATAATGCCTACTTTTAAAAATGAGAGCATAGGCTCCTTCAAGATGTCTCATAACTTCAACCACAACTTGACTAAATGAGACAGGCTGGTCCCCTGCAACTCAAAGAATGGAATGGTCCAAACTAGTGTCATCTTAATATTATTTGAACCTTATATAAAAAAAAAGGGCATAGCATTCCGAAAGTTGCATGCCAATCACAAAAAATACACTATTTCTTGGCAATAAAAATAAAAGCAAAAGATCATAATCAAAGTTGACGGCTACTCCTTAAAACTCAGCATGGCACTTTCATCCAAAAATTATGAAACATAATTGTATTTGCTTGGATATGTTTCTGTTACATAGAAGCACCTCTATTCCATAACAACAGTGTAACTCGTAAACTTTTGTTACAAAGTGATGCTACCTTGTTTCTTTTTCTCATTCTTACATTTTCTCTTTGCATCTTGAACATTTTTTCTTCTTAAATTATCCCTCACTCAGCAGTAAATTACTACTATCATTTCAATCTGTTCAAGTATCCTAGAAAAATCATAACCCAAACTCTAACTTTCACTGTAACTGGCAAATATATAAAGATCTTTCATCAACTGCAAATGCAATAAGGGAAAGGTGCATGGCAAGGTGAGTTGGGGAAATTTAGAGCAAATGTAACTTTAAGTCCCTTTTTCAGAGAGCATTAAAATTGGTAAGCATGATCTGAACTGCACATGAAAAACCTAAATATCGGATTCTTCATAGAAATTTTAAAGCAGCACAATATTTTAGTTTCAGTGAGAAATAAAACAACCTTCTCCTTCGTTTGCTTTGTCAAAAACAAACTTAGCAAGCTTTGGAATTACTTCTGTGTCTGTTTCAGATTCAAAGGAAAAACCATGGCGGACTAGGGTTTCCTTCAACACCTGAAGATGAAAAATAACGGAAAAGGTCTGTTCAATGTAGATAGAGAAATCCAAAACTAACTGAAAATTAGAATTGAATTTAAATCCTACAGTCATAGAAAGCATGGAGAAACAAAGGAAAGAAATTAGTGTGATGTTATATGATATAGAACTTGAATATGAGCCCTACTGCTACATTCAGTGCTTCTTCGAGTACAGCTTTTATAAACAAAGTTTTTATATTGGGATGGAGTTACAGAGTATCTAGCAAACAATCTTATGGTTGTCCAATTACCAACCATATAGTAAATACCAAAATAAGAAACACAATACATCAGGGCATAGCAATCTTTTTCTTTAGAAAAAAGGACTGGCCTCTGAAAGAATCTATCAGTTCAAGGACTTTCATGGTAGAAGTGAGAGAAATCAAATAAAATACCAACTTACGTACAAGAGTACAGTAAAAATACAAAGAAGTTTGCCTGAAGCCAAAGTAATGTGAGATGAAGCCTTATTGGGCCGTTCCATCACAAAATTCCTTCCAATGAAGCCAATTCTACCTAAAGTGAATTCTTGAAATGCTCAACAGAAGGTACACTCTTATTTGCTATATATCATCTAAACTAGGTTTCGAATAGAAGAAGCATAGTAAAATGTCCATGTAATGTCCAATTAATCACCCAAAACTACATCAGCAATCTGCACAACAATAGCTTAAACTCTTACACTAGCCATCATATATCCCCACAGAAAATATAAATGAAAAAAGAGATTACTTAATCACAATCCTTCACATAGTTTAAATCAAAAGCCAAACTCAGGATGAAAGCAAAATTCCTATCATACAACACATCTCTAATTGGAAAAAAAAACGTATCAGATATTGAAGATATGTCCATGGCACTAAGTTTCAATGTCTATGGCACTATGTGTGAATGTCCATGGCACTAAGTGTGAAAAACAAAGATTTGGACTAATAAATGAACTATTTTGCTACTTAATCAGACCTCATAATTTGTAATAACTCCATTATGAACAACCAAGAACTCATTCCCAGCACCAGTTGTCTGAGGATGACTATTCCTTGGAGCTGGCTCTCCATGAGTTGCCCACCGTGTATGTGCTATTCCAGCATGAACAGAAAATGACTCCTCCAAATTTAATTCAGTGGCAGCAACCTCTGAAAAATACCAAAATAGACATTAGATCTGCCTATAATATTAATGCAGAGCAAAACTTCAAACCACGGTAGCGCACCAACAATAAACAGCACATGTACTTCACAGGAGAAATACCACCTAAAATTATTTACCAACTTATCGACCCAAATAATGTGGCAACTGATTTGTCTCAATCACGAAGATAATAAAATGATATGTTAGCCCACATAAAAGCACATACAATTGCAGCATCAGTTATAACAAACAAACAAATAAAAAAGGTAGGAACATATACTCTTTTGTAAAAAGACATAAACCATGGAGAAAAGCTTGATTCTGCTGCAATACAGTGTTGAATCAAATTGTTATAGGAGCTCTGAAAGTACTATGAAGCAATTTATTATAATTTGGTTTATTTAACATGTCTAATTTTTTCAACTTTATTACTGAACCAATGAGGAGTTTTTGAAAAATAAACTTTTCTCTTTCTTGACAAACCCCGTATTTAAAAGATAAATGTCACTTTAAGTATAGTTGTTGTTTCATCCATTTGAGAAAAAGAGATAATATAAGTAACGTTAAGGGTCAACCAAGTTAAGAACTAAAAACACAAATATTGATTAAAAAGGAAAAAAAAAAAAAAAAAAGAAAGCAAAAATTTTGTGAAGTTCTTGCATCCATTCCAAGCAACCAAACAGTGGGTGAGATTGAGCAACCCAAATGGTTTTTTTAACGTGAATAGTTAACACAATCAACATCAAAATCCAGTTTCCCCAATATTCAATTCAATTTATTTATAGTAAAAAAAACAATAAATAAATAATAAAACTCTGGGCTACAGCATTTTCACTACACATAAACAAAAGAACAACATTTGATAGTAATATCTCAGTTAACCAACTGCATTTACCCAAAACAATATTTCCCGAAACTAAACAAACAGTATAGCAAACTGGAAAAAACTCAAAATAAAAATCAATAAGATAAAGGAAAAAAAAAGGGCAAAAAGAACTAGTGAAGTTCTTGCATTCCATTCCAAGCAACCAAATAGTGGGTAAGACTGAGCCACTCACATGGCCCGTTTAACCAGAGTACTTAACACAATCAACCTCGAAATCCAGTGGCTCTAATTTCAAATTACATTTATAAATAAAAATAAATCGACAACTACTCAATTGTAGCATTTTTCACTGCACATGAAGAAACAACAGCATTTGATAATATAATATCTCGGTCAACCCGACACATAACAAACGGTAAACCAAAAC
This sequence comes from Swietenia macrophylla, assembly GCA_032401905.1. NCBI lineage: Eukaryota > Viridiplantae > Streptophyta > Magnoliopsida > Sapindales > Meliaceae > Swietenia > Swietenia macrophylla. Next base: position 8,005,257 of record CP135571.1, read on the forward strand.
GGAAAAGGTCAGGGAGAAGAAATCTGCAAAATAAACTAAGCAACTTCGTAGACTGAACTGACAAGCCACTCAACGTTTCCCAAAGTAAAAGCTAACCACCGGGTCACCTGCACCCGTAATAAACTAAAAAACTCACAAAATGTACGATCAAATTTAGAAAATAAAAAAATTAGCACCAACTTCGTAGACGAATTCAACGAGAAACTCAATGTTGCCTTCTTGTATACGCAAGCCATCATCCAGGACACCCAACTACAATGACACGAACCCAAAACAAACCGGCAAAAAGAAGAGAAAAGAAGAATTTGCGATTTTACACACCTTCGTAGACGGATTTGACGAGGGATTCGATGTTGCCTTCTTGGCGAAACACGAGCGGAGAACGTCCATCCACTGATTGGGATGACGATGTCGAATCGTCAATAGAGATTCCGGCGGAATCGTATCCGCGATACTCAAGGCGGCGAAGTCCGTTAAAAAGAACTTGAAAAATGTAACGGCGCTCTCTGTTAACGCCGTAATTCAAGTAAGCAAAGATGCCACACATTTTTCGGTTTTTTCTTTGCTCTGTTCAATTATTGCCGTTAATGATCACTCACTTTCTAATGTTCTTGTTTTCTGTTTTCGGTTTTTTTTCCTTCTTTTTTGTCTAATATTCAGAGAGATGATTCGGAACGGGTTGGTGGAGGTATTTGACTTTTGACTTTTCCGTTTGCTTGGGAGAAGAAGTTCGGGGTGTTTCTGTCATTTGAGTGTGCGTCAACCATGGTGACATGGCGTTATGTGATTGAGTACGTTGCGGCATACTCCACTAGAAGAAAAGAAGAGATGTCGAAAAAGAGAAAAAAAAAAAGGGCGAATACTGACATGTCCACGTGATATTTTTTAAATTGTCGCGGGGATTGGGATCAACTGGTAGCATGCCTTATCACTATTTTTATAAACACGTTTTAAAATTAATTATTTTTTTAAACAATTATTTTACTCATTTTAAAAATAATACCATAAATATATATTTACTGTTTTATCATTTTATAATATTTTATCATTTTAAAAAATTATTTTTTTTGAATTCTTAAAATATTATTTTTTATATCTTTTAAAAATATTACTTTAAAAATAGTAGTGAATGCCCACTGATTTTTAAGAGAAAAAAAAAAAAAAAAGAAGCTTTTGGTTTCATGTTTTAAAAACCCGGACTGATAGTATTTGACATTTAACGCTGTCAAATGTATTGGCATGGATGCAAGAGGAGGAGTTAGAAAGCAAAGGGCAATTATAGATGGATTCTCTAGTTTTGACAAAATAACAATTAAGTACATAGTTTTCATTTTTATAGCGTTCTTTGGTTTGGTGTGATGTGATGTGACGTTAGTTGAACGATATATTTCTATCAAATACTGTTCTTCCGTTTGCGCAGTGAAAACGGCCGCTGGGGGTCCATTTAGACAAAATAAAATAAAATGGAATATGACATATAGGCCCCTTAATTTTAATGAAACAACAAATAAAAACGCATTTTGATAGTTTATTGCAGAAAAGTATTTATGATAAAATAACAGCTCATAAGAAACAAGACAAAAAGGTCTACAAAATAAACTATGGACAGGTTGAAATTGCGGCCCATTATTAGATCATTTGTATCCACCGTGTCCCAACACCGAAAAAAAACAAAAGATTGAGGTATGCTGACAAGTTATAATAGCATTCAAAGTAATGAGAGTTTAAAAGACATAATGCGCTATAAATTTCATAATAAAAGTATCGTGGTAGTATAAAATGACCATAATAGCACATGTTAAAATTTAGTATGCAATTTTTTAATTTTAAAAAATATTTAATTATAATTTTAGTATAAAATATTATCCTCTTTCAACAAAAAAATTTATAAACTTCACTTTAATACCATTGATTAGGGACAATAATTCAAAATATCACGATGAGTCAAAATAAGTCAACTTGAACTTAACCCATTAATTATTGTATAAGAAAAATAAAATTCTAACCCAATACGATTATTAAATAATTAAATAGATTATAATTATATTATTTATTTAATATATTTTATTTATCTTTTAATATGTTTTTATAATATTTATAATAATATTTTTTTAAAATGCTAATCAATTTTATTTTTAATATAACTAGATACCTTTTAAAAATAAATAAGTATAATTATATTCTTTAAAAATAAAAAATATAAAATAAATTTATTAAATACAAATAAATTAGCATAATATATTTATTCAAATGATTAATTATATCATAAATGAGTTCTTGTATTAAGTACTTTAAACTTAGAACCTAACACAATTATTAATCATGTCTTATTGTATCATCTATTTAATAATCGTATTATTTTATGTAAGTCTAAATTTATAAATTTCGAGTCGTGTGAGTGTCAAATTGGTGGATTATATTAAAAATTGCCACATCTATATTATTGACCTATAAAATTAGAATTCAAAAACAAAAAAGTTTTATATTGAATTTAGAATGATTTTTTTAAAAGATTTTATCGTTTGTAATTAGGATAATAATATTTATATTTTTGGATTTTTAAAATTTTTATAAATAAACATATAATTTAATTATTTATAAATATGAAGTTGATTGAAATATCTTTTAGTGTTAGGTTATATATTACCACGCTGTGGTGAAATTAAGCATTAAAAGAACGATGATATGATTATTTAAATAGGAGTTAAAAGCTATTTGATAGAAATAAATTATATCTCTGTTTACAAAAATTTTAAAATACAGAAATGTAAACTGTTATCATCTCATTTCCAAGTGTTACAAAGAAGGAAAAAAAAAAGATATGGAATAGAATATTTGTAGCATGCAAGGTCGTTTATGGCAGTACAATTACTTAATACTGTGTCATGTGTATATTTATTTATTGTAACTACTAATTTGTCTAATTATTCTAAATCAAATGTATAATATTGTCATATGACCGAAAATTTAATTAATCTAATTCATTTCAAAATAATGTATACATGACAATTTTTTATTATATTATATCATAATAAAAGTATTTTACTTTTCTTTTTTTTTAAAAAAAATATCGATATTAAAGTTGTCACATTCTCTTATAATATCTCTATTTTAAATGTAAGAATTCAAAGTATATTATAAAAAATTTAAAAAATAATTAATTTATTTAATATTTCAGTAAATTCTTGACTAATAATGTCTATACTTGAAAAAAAAATTATTATAAAAAATTAGCATAAAAGTATGATTCCAATAATAAAGTATAGAAATGTTTAGAAAGTTGAAGGCCATCTCTGAAATTCAATGCTTCTACTAATTTGTAGAGAAATCTTATTGAATTTGGTTATTTTTTAGAATGCGTAGAAGTGATGGTACATATTTCAGCAATTATTTTTTATAAAATCATTTAAAAATTATATTTATTGATATAAATTATAAAATAGTATGATAAATAATTTTAAAAATAATAATTATGTAACGTAAAATTATTTCCGAATTCTGTCTCCAAGGGGTCTTTAGGATTAAGAGACAAAGTTTGATTCTTTTAACACAATTTGAATAAAAATAATAATTTTATTATTAATATAATTATATTTATATAAATTGATATAACAATGTTATATTATTATTACATATTTTATTTAATTTTTTTTTTTACTCTTATAAAAATATAGGACAAGTAAGATCTAACATAAAACTTTTGAATCAATTTATATAGATGAGTTTAAACATGTGGCACCATTTTTTTTAAAAAAATAAATTTATGAGAGTTTTATAAAAAAGGACTCATTTGTTTTTATAAATTGGATGTGAATATTTTTTAAAAATAAGATATTAAAAAGATATTAAAAAGATATTAAAGAAAGCTAATATTGGAGTTTTCTTTTTTTTCCTTTATGTTTATTTGATTGTTTAAATAAAATTGCTTTAAGAAAATAAAAGCTATTTTTTAAAACTTTGGCTCAATTTAAAAATTGTGTGACTTTGTGTGTATATATATATATTTTACCCCCTCTCCAAATTCATTCATCAAAATTTTTAATTAAAATATTATTATAAAATTTTGCTATTTATATAATTTTGTAGTGGTTGAATATATTAATATTTATTAATTTATTTATTATGAATTATTATTATTAATATGTTAGCGAATTATATAATTTAAGGTATTTGAAATTATAAAATAGTACAATTATTATATTTTTCAATATGTTTTATTATTTACCAAACATTTGAAAGAAGGGTAAAAATATAAAAATATTCAATTTTTGGACTTTTTACTTGAAATAAATTAAACAATTTGATAATTATATTCAAATATTAAATTAAAAATAAATAAATATTTCAAATTCAGACATTAATTATATCTAGATTTTTAGTAAAATAAAATAAAAATGAAATATGTGACACAATTGGAAAAATGAAAATTAATCCACACATTCAAATTTCACTAAACAAAACCTTCTTGAAAAAAAATGAAATTAATCATTTTTGACAACTTCACACTTAGCACGTGCAATTCATAATTTCAAAAAATAATTTTTAAAATTGAGTACACGGTTAATTTTTTGAGCTATACTCTTATTATTATTTTTAGTATTTAAAAATCTAATTTGATATAATAACCAAAAATGGTTTGAAATTGTGAATGTCTAAAATTAAGTAATCAAATTAAAAATTAAATAATTGATTCTTCCATTATACTAAAAATACATTTTTTCTACTTTGTTTTTAGATGTATTACTTAATTAATGAATTAAATTAAAATAATGAAGTAATTTCATACATTGTTGTGAATTAAATTAGACTTGAAGTATGAATATTTTTTAAAAAAAAAAAACACTATAAAAGTACAAACTTATGCTTGTCTTTAGTTGTAATAACCATGTAGAGAATGAACAAGGGTTTATCAGTCTCGTCTACAAATTCTATGACCAAAAATTATTAATTCTCCCTGAGAAAAATCCAATTTTATCTTTGATTATTCTAATAAACTCTTAATCCCTATTAAGAATTTCTTATACTCTCTTAAAATCTCAAATTCCTTTTAAGTTAAAAGAAGGATAAAAAGAATTGATGAGAATTTGCCCTGATTTGCATGCTAAACAACTATATAGTGTTCCTAATGAACAGTTCAGTACTCCAAAAGTACATGGAAAATTTAGCAATTACCAGTTCAAAAAAGCTTAACTTTTTTAACCCAAACTGAATTAACAGTATAGAATTAACATGCGCGCGCAAATTGTATTCATTTACACGAACTAATATGATAATATTATATTATTATTATTATTATTATTTATTTCTTTTTCTCCTATAGAAGTGTAGAATATACATGTGACAATGGTACAACACTATTAAAATAGTTGTATTCGGCCACTGCTAAAAATACAGAAGAAAAAAAGAAGATGAAAAGCTATTCCTGTTAACTAAAGCATAATATGACCGCATTTGCTTTCCCTTCATTATCGATATTAGTTAAATACATGCATACAAGTGCAACAATCAATTATTTTCAAGCAGACAGAGTTCTTCATGCTGCTAATAGTTTACATGAAAAATAAGTGCAAAGAATTTTCAACTGGATCTAACAGTTTCAATAGCGAAAACTAGGTCCTCGAATTTGGCACCTGTGACTTCCTTCATAACCTTGTTGTCTTTCAAAATCTTGAAAGTGGGAACTACTCTTATCCCAAGCTCTTTTGCCAATGGCTGCCGACAATTTATCAATTTTTTTTTGTGTGTGTATCAGATAGAGAAACTTAAGTTTAGTAAAGATAGAGGAATTTTAATGTCAAGTTAAATACCTTGTTCTCTTGGTTGCAATCGAGCTTTAGAAAGATAACGTCCGTGTACTTTTCAGACAATTCCTGAAATTTTGGAGCAATCACTTTGCATGGACCGCACCTGCAGTATCCATGAAAATATCAAATTTTCAAAATGAAAGCCATTGAGCAAAACAAACTTACACCTCATATTTTTCACAGCTGTGAAAAACAATTGCTAGGAAAATTCTACATAGCCATTTTTAAAATGTCATCATTGACTTGGCGTGCAGCGTGAGCATCTAGGTTAAATCTATCCGTGGGGCTTTTCTTTAGCTAACGATGCCATCATCAGCTAGCATTTCTGCTATAGAATTTCGCACTCTTGAATAAATTGCAACTTTAGATTGTTCACGGGCTATGGATTGACATGGCTAAAGCAGTATCTGAGTATGTTATAAAGACAGAAGAACTTTGAAGAGCAAAGAACATGAACGGAATTGAATCAAATCATTTGCCAAACTAATCTAAGATTGAATAGGTTCGTAGGAGTTTTTTACAGAAAAAACACTTTCAAGCTATGTGATCTAGAGAAAGTGTTTTTCAGACAGCCAAACATCCAAACAGACACAGGCAATCTTCGACAGCACTTCCGACTACATCAAAACCACTACTAGTTGAACCATTAATCAATTCCTTAAAATCCTCTAAACCAATTTAGCCTTTTAATTTGTCGAGGAGTGCTTTTGGCACTTCCTTGAATAGCGCAAAACACTTTCCATGCCCATCTAGTGGTGTTTTCAAAAATTAAATGCTTTTACGGATATAAAAAAAAAAAAAATGGGAGTGTATTATTTTTTTTTCTTTTTCTATTTATTTGAGAAGCACTAAATAGGTAATTTCTCGGAAACAATTTATAGAAATGCTTTCAAAAAATTACTTCATACGTGCTTCTTCAGAAAACGTTTTGGACACTTTTCCTCAAAAGTAAAATAACGCTTTCCACATAACCATTCCCTAACTCGCCCTTGCTACTAGCGCCCATGTGATCAGCTACAAACAGAAAAAAATTAAATCGGTATTAATATATATGATTACCACACGTTGTAAATCCCAAAATCACCCTGATTTCACTGAATTTTCGGAATTTAAATAGAACCCATATCATATTATAAACAAAATGTCTAAATGAAAAGCGGAATCGCCTCAAAATCAATGCTTTAATTTTCGAAAACAATAAGATAATAAATAAATGAAAAATTTTATAAAAATAAATAAAATTAATACCATTGAGTGTACATATCGAGGACGACGGTCTTATCGCCGGCGGCCTTAACGATGGGCCAGAAAGTGTCTTTATTTACTTCGGTGACCTGGCCCACCGTGGCCCCCGCAGTCTCCAAGCTTGATCTCACGGTGAAAACAGCACCGTTCTGCTGCTTATTGCTCTTCTTCACACTCCTGGGTACTAGTACTACTAACGAGGAATTTCTTGAGCTTGAGACACCGGCGGAGAAGGTGGTGGGGAAAGAGTCGATCTGATGCTTTCCGGAGCATGGAAGCGACGGTGGGGATCGTACGGTTGAGGAGAATTGGAGGATAGACATCTTAATTATTTTTTTTTTTTCCGTGACGATGGGGAAGAGGACGATGTCTGCCACAAAGGGGGAGGGGGGAAGAGCAGGCGAATTTAAAAGGAGTGCCGGATCATATATTTTGTGAAAAGACTAAACCAGCCTTGTACTTCTTTTAGAGTTTATTTATATTCTTTATCAAAATTTATTATTTGCTATCATTATTTATAATTTATACATATATATTTTTCATTAAATGTTAAATAAGATAATAAAAAAATTGATCACTTCATCATCAGACACTTCTCTGTATCATATTAAGATGGATCACAACAAATTCTACTTTAATCCCATTCGTTAAGTGTATTAAAAATTTAATTGAATATAAATAAATTTAATCATATTTTTAGATTAAAATTTGTAGTTTATTAAATTAATTTTAAATTTCAAAAAATTTAATTTAAAATTTTTTATGCAATTTGACATGTTGAATTCACGGATTTAATTGAAATTGGATTGGTTTTGAGTTAGTAAATTACATTAGGATGAATGGATAAATTTACACCCTTTTTTTTTTTTGAAGAAGAAGAAGGATTAATTTACACTTTAATTAGTCATAATTGTCATTTCCAATCCCAGGGTGTTTTGGTTCATTAGGGATACTCTGTAGCGGAAAATATGAGAGGTGTAGGGAGGAGGATGTTGGAAGGCAATGACAGTGAATGTGAGAAGAGAATGATTGGATTACATGGTTTTGAAATAGTAAAAAGCCAAATATAACCTCGGGATATTTTATGTTGTTCGAAAAATCTTGGGGGAATTTCGTCATTTCGGTTAGCCTTTTCTGTGGCAATTATAGGCCGCCCGCATATATCAAAAGAAGAGTTGTGATTAATTTTTATTAAAAAAAATAAAATAAAATAAATTTAGATATTTATATATTTTTAATTTATAAAATAATTGTATAACATTTGAAGCCATGAATTTTTATGCTTGGAAAATTTTTATGATATCAGGTTTATATAATTATTTTTAAAATAAAGAATATTAAAATATTTTGATATATTTGTTATATTAGGATTTTTTTTATAAGTTCTAGTATTTTTATGTGGTAAATATTGCAAAATAATATAATACATAATTATTAATTAGCAAAATTTTATTAATATGTTCAATTTGTAAGCAAAACTATGTGGATTTAGCGAAGTTTGGGATTATTGTAAATTTTAAAATAAAAAACTTTTATTGTATTAAGGAAGTAATTAAGTTTTTTTTATTCTATATAACCCAATTTTAAGGTTCGAAGTTAATTATCACCTACTTAATTTTTTTATTTATGATCAAAGTGTACATATTTTGACAATTGTGCCCCTTTTACAGAGATAATTTATAATTTATTTTTTTAATTTTTTATAAGACAAAATTCATCCAAAAAGTTATGTTATTTTGAAAATTTCCTTGACCAAATTTATTGAAACACTTTAATTCAATATCACTTTTAATTGGACAAAATTAATTGAAAAAAATTTTCAATTACACATAACTTTTTTTAATGAATTTTATTAATAAAATTTTTACAATTTACAAAATTACATTGAATAGCAAATTAATAATAATTAAAATACTTAATATTAATTATAAAATATTTCAAGTGCTATTTTAATTAGTATGTAGTTGTGAAATAATTCAAGCAATTCTCATGCTAATACAATTTGATAAGCACATTTAAAATGACTAGCAAAATAAATTGACAAATATTTATACTTTTAATTTAAGATTTAGGTAGTACTAATTAATATTATCATGCCTAATGATGAAGTAGTTTTAGAACAAATACTTTTAAATTTGTATTTACATCCGTTATAAAAATTTAATTTCAAATATTCTTTAAATTCATGACGAATTTAATATTTTATTACCACTTACAACTAAGTCTGTGTGAATATATAAGATTTTTATTGAAATTTTTATTTTTTAACTATACTTGTACTATTATTAAATATTTAATTTAAACTTACAACTTATATAATTAAAACTATAAATTTTTAGTATTAATTTAGAATAAAACATATTATTCACTTAAAATATTAAGTACATCAACATAAGACAAAATTTAATCATAACAATTTTATAAAAAAAAATACATAACTATTTTATAAATTCACATTTAAATATCATAAATTTAATATAAAATTCTGCAAATCTATAAATTCAAAATAATAGTCACACATAGTTAAAATATATAACGAGTTAATCAAAAAAAATATTTTTTTGGTATTTTTATAAAAATATATTTTTAAAAAATAATATTTACAAGTATTTTTAACAAATACTACAAACATTTATTTACACATGAACTTATACCAAATCCATAATAAAATTTTATTTTTTAATCTAGCTAAAAGGTATATTGACTTCGTCACATTAGGGTCAAATACTAAGAAGTTGGCAAGTTTGCCGGTGAAATTATCGTCTCTAGTCAAACCAGCCTTAAATCTATTTTAATGAAAATTTATTAATAGGATTAATTTCTTAAAGGAAATTCTATAAATAAGGCTCTAAATTACAAAATTAATTTTATTAAAAAAATTTGCTTCCCATTTAATATTAACAAGCTCACACTTCAAACAATTTCTTCCAAAACATATTATTATATTTCCAACTCGTTCCAAAAAATTCTAAAAATGAAATTAATCGAAATTTTTTTCTTTTTTGAAAATAATAATCTGTTTTGCCTTTTCTTTTTTTAAAAAAAAAGTTGACATAATGGGCCTAAAATACTATATTAACAATTTTTGGTTGGTCATTATGATATACACCCCACCTACAATCTGAGTACGCTTATTTCATACAACGTGATTCAACACACGTTTGCTCAAAAATGGGTGGCTTTAGAACAACAAGAAGTGTATTTAGAGTCAGACTTTCATTTGATTTGGGTTGTACATATTTTCTTAAATAGCAACAGCAAGACGTGGGCATTGTCCCTGGCCATTCTCAATTAGGTTTCATCTTAAAAGCTTAGTTTCTTTTTTCCTCATATTTTAAACTAATGTTCTGAGATTATGTCCTACAGTAGTGCTTTGATCAAACATTTGAAAAAAAATACATACATACATACATATATATATCTCGAATTATAAATCAATTAATTCCTCTTTTAAGCATTAATTCAACAAATAGATTATGTAATGAACATGAATTTTTGAACAAGGGTATGGAGGCACAATAAAAATAAATAAAATTAAACGATTATGATAAGCAATTACATTTATAGGACGAAAATCATCCACCAGGACATGTAGTTACATATTTTAATTAATTAATACAAAATTGAGACAACTAACAACAAATTTAATAAGATACGACGTTACAACGATAATATTATTTAAGTACAATGACATTAAAAATAAAATTAATAATTTATTTTATTATATTTTATTTATATTGTATTAAAATAAAATATAACAAAATTTTAAATTAATATAAATTTAATTTGTTTATTATTTTTATTAAAATTTAAAATATATATACAAATTTATTTATTAAATATATGATATGACATAATAAATTATGAGTGGACATGTTTAATAAGCAAGTCGCATCATAGAATGATATGATTTGACTCTTTTAATATGTTTAAACACAATCAACTTATTTTACAGAATCAAAATGATTATAGATATGAATTTAATTTGTTTAACTTTACTATAAATTTAACTTAATTTTAAAAATAAATATAATTTCACCTAAAAATAAAAATAAAATATTCAAATCCTACGTACCCAAATGAAAAATATTTTAACTTAGTGTAAAATATTTAATGTAAATAAATTTATATATTTATTCTTAAAAAAAATTAAAAAACACATACCATAAAAATAAGAATTGAATATAAAACTATTTAAAAAAATTATTTACAACCGTGTTTTTATATTTTGAAAACTTTTAAAAATACTTTAAATATATTTTAAATGAATCTATATTATAAATAAATGTTTAATTATAATATATTAGATACAAGATATATTTAATTTTTTAATTTTTGTGTTAATTATTTTAATATTTATATTTTTTATTTTATTTATTTTAAATTTTATATTAATGACTTTGAATTTTATGTTAAAAAATATAATATACATATTATGTATTGTAGTTAAGTCAAATAAATAAATTGATACAATTTTAATGTAATATTAAGAAAAGTCAAATATCTTATCAAAGAGAATCATGTTCGCGCTTACTATCCATACAATTAATTGTGACCCATCAAAACAAATTGCGGTTTAAATAAGGCTCTTGTGAGTATATTTTAGTATCATTATATTCCCTCAAAAATATAAACAACAGTGTCATGCAATTTACTTTAAACCAAAAAATTTTTCTTCAAATCTCTCTCATTTTCTTAGCAGAAAAGCATCTATCAAACTCCAAAAAATATATATATATCTATAAGCATTTATGCAATTATAAGATACAAATTTTTTTTCTTAAGGTGTTAAGAGGTAGTGACAACCCTTCATCCAAAAAAAAAAAAAATAATTGTCAAAGAATATGATGCCTTAACTAATTTTTGTTATAGAAAATGGATAAGATAACTTTTCAATTGATTTCATCCAAACTTTATGCAAAGCCAAATGCTTCAATTGTATCATCAAACAAGATATTCCAATTCCTTAAAGCTTTTTTTTTTTTTTAAAAAAAATTTATCTATATATTTTTGTGAGCTTGCATTTAATTTAATAATGCATAATTTGAGAATTTACAATACATTTCGGATCCGTGGAACTACAAAAAGTATATATTAATTATATATATATATATATATATAATCGTTAGAAATAATATAGATTCTAAGTAATTCATATGTTATGATTCATCCAATTAAATAAATTGATATGATATTGAAAAATTATTACATTAAAATCCCAAAAATATTATCAAAATAATAATTTTATCAATTTTATAATAATAAAAAATTTGTTAAAAAAATAGGTCAAAAGAACTTAATCTTTCAATAGAAAATAATTTTTAGGGTTGGGACATATTTTTATTAACTTATATTAATCATATTTGTAACACTGTTAATTCTTACTTAACATTCTCAAATTATTTATTTTGTTAAGTCCTAATTATCAAATTGAAAATTGCATGCCAAAGAAAAATTATTGGGGCTTGCATATTTACATAATTTTTCTCTTACAATTTTTTTTTTTTTTAATTAAGTAAAGTCAAAAATCATGCTTGTGAGTTGTCCGCATACGAATGCGTAATGACAGAACTGTTGGATTCTCGAATTCAAAGTTCAATACAAGACGGCGGCTGATACGCGTGCACGCAAAAATATATTTTTTAATATAAATTTAAAATAATTTATAAAAATAATTGAAAATATAAAATAAAAATTTAAATTTAAAATAAGAATAAAAAATTTAAAATAATTAAAAAATAATTTAAAATATTTAAATATATAATCATATACATAGATAATCTTTAAAATAAAAAATACTTTTAATAAAATAAAATTCTTTTATAAATTTATTATTAGAACAGTCGAAAAGGTTATAATATGTATTAATATATATACATATGACATCAATGTTAATATTCTTTATCTAAAAAAAAATTATTTATGAAATTTTTGATATGAATTCAACAATCGTACATGTATATATTATAACTAATATTTTATTATAAATTAATATTTTAATAATATTATTTAATATATTTTAAAATATAATATATCACGTTGTTAATACACAAATCATTGGATAATTTGTTAGACAGTCTTGTTTGTACAATAAATTGGATCAATTATGAGGCAGTGTTTATGTTTAAGAGAACATTTTTCTCGTCCCATAAATAATACCTTTTTAGTACTGCTTATTAGTGGTTTTTAATTAAATCTTTGAAAATGTCAATGGCAAAGAATATTTTGGTAATTATGTTTGAGGCAAATGACCATAAAGCTCGGTCAAAACCCTCTGAAAACACGTTATGGTAACGCGTTTTCTAGAACATATATTCAAACCAAAAAAAATAAAAAATAAAAAATAAAAAATGTATTTAATAATTAAAATATGAAGAGTGATTAGTTACTTTTTTTATTTAATTTTTTTAATAAAAAAGAAAACAATTGAATTTTATTGTTTTAATTATTAAACCTACCAATTTTAAAAATATAATATCAATTGCACTTTTGTAATGAATGTAATGTACATTTGCTTTCTTTTTTTGTAATTTATTATTTTCTTAATATAGTTGACCTTTAAACTGCATTACGCCACCAGCGAGAGAAAAGAGGTAAAAGGTAATCTGCTACAAATATAGAAAATTATAGGAACAAGGCATGGCATGACATGTGAAGAGAAACATGATGTAAGGACAAGAACCTACCAAACAAAAACAAAGAAACATTAATGGTTACATAAGCTCTGTAATGAGTTGAGTTGTCTCCTCCATGTCATTTTTATTTTTATTTTTATATATTATGGATAAAATTATTATGTCATTTCATATCTTATTTCTTCTATTAATTTCAACAACTTTCTAACCATCTGAAGAGACCCCAATCTCCTAAATCTTTGGTTTTATTTTATAAAAATTATTTTAAAAATTTAAAAAAATAAAGACGATATGTTTTCATGATTATTTTTTAAAAATAAGAAATAATTTTTATTTATAGATCGCTTACTTTAGAAAAAAAAAAAATTAAAGAATATGTCAATAGAATGGTATAGGAAGTTTGACATTTATAATAAAATTGCAATGGATAGACTTACTGTGTTTATTGTTCTGGCACCTAATAAACGAGTAGGACCCATGAAACCATAGTTAGTGCATTTCCATAACCTAGTGCTAACATTGCCAACCCACCCTACCCTAAAATCTCAAACAAATATAAAAGAAATTGTATTTTCATTCCGATCCCTAATATTTCTGTTTATATAAATTCTTTAACGTGAGATCATATACTTGAGTGAAATTACAATATCACATAATTATTGGATCAATTCAACCAATATTAAAAAGAAAAAAGTCACCCTAAAATTTAATCTTATTAATTTTGAAAGTCATCGACTTAAACTATATCCATCGATTTTAGCTGTATGGTAGAATGAAAATAAGGGTGATTATAATGTATTTAACTCTTAAAATAATTATGACTAAAATAAATAATCTAAAATAACAAATAGGGTATGATTCAAAATGAGTGGAATTAAAATATATATTTGATCAAACCTTTAGCACGTATATTGTTTTTTTTTTTTTGCAATAAGAATCTATCTAGTATAGAAAGTTAAATTATATTTATATCTGATAATTATACAAAATTCAGGAACCTAGATGATAATTTCATCGTAAAAATACCCCAAAAGAAGGAAAAAATGAAGAGTAAAAATATAGAGAGAACAACACGTGAGGACTAACAGGCAAGGCAAGGCAAGGCTAAAAAGCAAAGAAAAGATGTTGATGGCGATATTCCAATTTCCATCGGCGAAAGGAAAGCGAAAGAGAAAAGGAAAAAATTTATATAGCACGAAATGATTTACTAAATATAAACAACTGTTAAAAATTTCAGGAACCAAAATAAAAAGAAATTATATGTGTATATTTTTAAGTCTTGGGTCTCAATTCTTGCATAAACACAAAGTCGTGTCATTTGTGCGTTGAAACCGCAATTAATATTTCTCTCTCCTTTTCTCTTTCTTCTGGTTTTTCTTTTCTCTTTTATTTTGATTTTTTTTTTCCTGACATGGGGTTGCCTTCGTTTCTGTCTTTGTAAGGCACCCATTACGCCGCTGCCCCACGGAAGTCGAATAACAGCTCCAAGCACAGATAGAAATTATATAAAACAATCATCGAATCTGTGGGTGACGGGGCGGTGGCGATGGATGGTGGGAGATTGCTGGCTGTTTTGGCGGTGGTGCTGGTTCATTTGGGCGGCGGCAGTGTTGTGGGAAATTTGGTGTTTGAAGTAGAGAATAAATTTAAGGCTGGTGGAACAGAGAGAGCGTTGGGTGCAATGAAGGAACATGACACGCGCCGCCATGGTAGAAAGTTGGCTTCCGTCGATCTTCCGTTGGGCGGCAATGGCAATCCCTCTGCAACTGGGTATGTATTTGCATATTGTTTGGATGTTCAACTTTAACTTTTAATTATGTATATGTTTTGTTGAATTTTGTTTCGTTTTTTCTTTTCTTATTTCGTGATTTATTTCTGCTGGATTTGATTTATAAAAGTTGGTATAGGTTTCTATATATGCGGTTTGATTTGATCTTATTTATTAATTTGTTTATGTTTCGTGATTGATTCAGCTGCACTTCGTTTCTTTGAGAATTAAACTATACCTGTACATATTGGTATAAGAATTTAAATTTTTGTATACATAGATGAACAAGTATGTATTCATTTTACTTTCTTCAGATTGTACTTGTGGTTAATATATATTGATACTCTTGAGGCAACCTAACTGGAATTTTATATCCCACGAGTTTTCTGATGGCTAAAGGTTGTAGGATACGATAGAATTCCTGGTTTTGAACTCGGTGTGTACACAGAGGGAATACTTTGTTCGTTAAAAAGTTGAAAGAATGCTCTTGGGCTTCATTTATTTGTTTGACTTTGATTCAGTATGTCCGTATAGATATTTATTTGTATCTTCTCGGCATAGAAGTAATTACTGTCCTGCCCATTCTATTTAATTTTTATTCATATGGTGAATATTAGTTGTTTTTAACTTTTTCATGTCTTAACTGTTTTAAGTCAATTAGAAATAATATATTAATTCTTAAGTTTTCTGTGATTAATTAGGAAAGAATCACTTCCTTGGTAGAGTAATAATTGTACTGGAAGTTTCCATAACGATTCTATCTTTTATGTTGTAACATTATAAAGATTTTTCTAGCTTATATGCATTTGCTTTCTCTTTTTGTCTATGAGTCAATTGCATAATATTTGTTTGGTTTCTGAGAAAATGGAAGAAAACTAAAGAAAAATAAAATGATGGATATTCTTGTCACTATTGTTTTTGAAATAGAAGAAATGAAATGATATTGGTCATTGACATAGAGAACTGCTTAATGGTTGGCTGATGAAATTTGTTGGGTCTCTAAGAGTAGTGATATATAATTAAGGTTACTTTAAAATAATCACATTTTGTGTTGTAGTCTAAAAAACAAATTAGCAACTATTTTTTCATGGGAACTCACATGTCTGTGTAAAGTATCTTGGGTGCTAACAGTTCACATGTTGATTTGCTAGGCTTTACTTTACTAAGATTGGTCTGGGAACTCCATCGGATGAGTATTATGTGCAAGTTGATACAGGAAGTGATCTTTTATGGGTGAATTGTGCCGGCTGCAGCAAGTGTCCCACGAAAAGCGACCTTGGTGTATGCTTTGTCAACTGAATTTCATTCATTTACATCTGGTGCAAATATACAATATTTGCATATCAGTAAATATGATAGTTATTTGATTTATTGAATAATGATCATCCTTATTTCTCTGATATTCATTGGTATGATATTTTACTGCAGATAGAACTTATGTTGTTCGATCCAGCTAAATCCAAAACTTCAAGTGAGATTAAATGTAATGATAATTTTTGCACCACCATGTTTGACAAACAGTATCCTGGTAGTTGCTCTTCCAGTGAGCGTTGCATATACAGTGTCACTTATGGGGATGGAAGCTCGACTACTGGATACTTTGTGAGGGATTTTGTGCAGCTGAACCAAGTGACTGGAAATCTTAAAACTACACCATTGAATGCAACTATAGTATTTGGGTAAGTTTCTGTTTCAATATTATCCTTTGTTATTGTCTCATGCTCAAAACTAGCAGGCTTTGGTACATTTCACTAGAAAGATATGCTTATTTTAAGCATATTTTTGTAAATTATTTCATGACTTTGCATTTGATTACCGTGCCTCTCGGAATTGATTGATGTTATTTCATGATATGGGTTGAACTGGGAATGATACTGGATATTAAATTATTGCTGTTATAATTACATTTGTAGGAAATTTTGGATGGATTTCCATTGCAAGTACAGTGATGCATTGTTCCTTCTATAAGATTTTGGTGACCGCAGTCTTATGTCTTAGACATAAAATGCAGATATGTTGGATTATGTTGTCACAAACTTTATTATGCCTTAAAAATACTGTCTTACCCTAACTGAGGTTTTCATGTAATTGTCTTTGGAGAGTGTTAAGAATGCTCTTTGCTTCCTTATTTGGTGTCTTATGAAGCAAAATGGATTGTGACCAAGGAAAAACTTTCTGGAGCTTTTTAAAAATCTAAGTTTCTTTTTAGTTGTGAAATAGCCATAGAAAATTTATGCTTTCACATATCATGATTGAGGGATTTGTTTGCTACTCATTCTTTCTGATGATGTTAATTGTAGATTACAGCAGTAAGTGCAATCTATGAGATGGAAAATAGGACATATTCTCAGTTGTAATAGTTTTCTAGCATCTGTTTAGCTGGTATTCTCCTGCTTTTTTGGCTGCCTTTCACTTATTCGGTTAATCTCATTGATTGTGGCACTTCTTTTCGGTTTTCCTTCAATTTTTAGACTCATTTCCATCTCCTTTTCCTGTTGTTCCCAATTGTTATGCATACTTATGATGAGTATTAATTTAATTTGAGAGTTCTGTTCAGGCCTTTTATGTGCTTGGAAATCATGATTCTTGGCTTTGCATGAACATTTGTTATAATTATGCTTCTACATATTAAAGTTTACTTTTTTTGCATAGTTGTGGAGCTAAACAATCCGGGGACCTAGGTTCATCTTCTGAAGCAGCAGTTGATGGGATAATTGGATTTGGACAAGCCAATTCATCCATGCTTTCACAGCTGGCTGCTGCTGGAAAGGTCAAGAAGGAGTTTGCACACTGCTTGGATGTTATACAAGGAGGTGGAATCTTTGCTATAGGAGACGTGGTGTCGCCAAAAGTTAAAACAACTCCATTGATACCTAATATGTATGTGAAGCTGACCGCACTGAGTTTTCTTTTCCTTTCCATTTTTTCTTTAAATTTGAAAAAGCTGGACTCTCATTTTGTGTGTCAAAAGAGGTATGAGATAAGTGGTCTGGATTATTTTTTTATTCTACTTGTTGGTGATTGACAAAAAATATTGTCTCACATGTCATAGGCACCTTATAATTTGGTCCTTTACACATCATGAATGTCATTGAATTAATTGGTTTTCTAATGATCTGCCTTGACCTGCATGGTTATAATGTAATTTGAAGCAGTGGTTTGGATGTTTAGATATTTAAGCAAAATTTGTTGATGCTGTGTATTTTAACCGTGGAGCATTTATTTGCTGCTTACAATGGATTAATTCTAACTTAAAGAGGGAGCTTTTGTGTACGAAAAAATGTATAAAAACAAAACATAAATACAAATGATGTGTAAAACCTTTCATGGTGTATACGAGCAGTGAGTATATTTGTCATGTTGATTTTATACTTATTGTTTGTCCTTCATTCTTGCTTGGCGCTGTTGTTAATGATTACTTAATTATTCACTTTTTCCTGATTTACATTTTTTTAATATATTCATAACAATTGCAGGCCACATTACAATGTTATTCTGGAAGCAATTGAGGTGGGTGGCAATGTTTTGGAACTTCCAACATCTCTATTTGACAGTGGAGATCAGAGAGGAACAATAATCGACAGTGGTACAACCTTGGCATATCTTCCATCCACACTTTATGATTCAGTATTGGATAAGGTACATGGGACTTGTAACTCTAAGACATTCAAATTTTTTCAATTAAATGCTTACAAAGGATATCATCTCTGTGGTATTTCTCAACTAGATACTTACACGGTCTTTTTTCTATAGTTTAGATTCTAGCTCAGCAGCCTGGATTGCAATTGCATACTGTTGAGGAACAGTTTACTTGTTTTCAGTTCACGAAAAAGTATGCAGCTTCTATTTCTGTGAATTGTTATTATAGCTTTTGCCACTACTAATATTTATATTGTATTTGCTTGTGAATCTTTGTGCAAACAATTTGGGTAACAAGTTTTAATTTTTTGGGTTATAAAAATGTATCTTAAGAAGGATATAGCTACAGAAATAGTAGTTCTTTCTTTAAACATTATTGTGCTTGTCAGAATATTGGTTTCACGGCATCAATTGTAGTGAAGTAATTTAATAGACTTATATGTATCTTACTTTGTTTATTTTTCCTGTATTATGGCAGTGTTGATGATGCTTTTCCTCCTGTTACGTTTCAATTTAAGGGTTCTGTTTCTTTGGCAGTGTACCCTCACGAGTATTTGTTCAAAATTCGAGTAAGTAAAGCTCCTTTTTAATGTGCGGTGGTTTGGTATGTGATCAGTTGTAGTGTTTGTTTTGCAAAGTGCTTAAAATTCAGCATGCGTGTATCAAACTCATCATGTCATGCCTTGAGATTTCTTCATTGAAAGTATTTTGTGCTGATTAGGAAGAATAATGTCTGAACTTTGAATTTCCTCGTCTACATGTGTTACTTCGGAGTACATCTTGTTGTAAATCATTCTCTTCTATATGCTGTTTCTAACTCAGAATGCGGATACTAAGGTTTAAATGAAATGCTTGTGTGGTGATTTAATTCTATATGTAGATTGGCAAATGAAGAACTGGGTAAAGACTTTTCTTTTGTTGTTTAATTCCAGCTAATATAGGCAATGCATATGTACATACCCTTTTAACTTCTGTTTCATGTAAATTATCTGATCCATGTATTTACTTCATGAAAAGACGTTAGTAACAATTGTATTAGTTATGATTCTTTGGTCCAAAATTTGTGTAGATGGGTATTTGCTAGAGATCCAATGTAGATATGCATTTAATTGATAGATTTGCTGGCTTTCATAGAAGTAGATCAATTATAGTATGTTAGAAATTTTTTCATCAATTATAACATCGTAGAAATTTTGTGCTCTTGGTGTCCAATTTTGAAACTCCATTAAACCTCTTTCTTCTAACATTTTTGTCCTCAAAAAGAAACTTTTTTTCTTTTAATTTTGATTTTATTTTCCACGAGATTGTTTTTTTAATTTTTTTTTCTGATCTACCAATTTTTCATGACCTTCCACAGGATGACGCCTGGTGTATCGGTTGGCAGAATGGTGGTATGCAGTCTCATGATGGCAAGCAGATGGTTCTATTGGGAGGTGACGTATAGAATTGCTTCTCATTAAACAATTATATTTCTTAATCAATGTGGCTAGAGGAATATAACACGTTAGTCCTAAATTATAGTTTTAAGTGTTTAAAGGGTGACCACTTTTACAGCCCTAAGTCATGCATGCCTGATTGCTAAAAGTTTACTGATTAAATCACAGCTACATAAATTTGGATTATTATGCTTTTGGTAAATTCTGCAAAAAGTTTTTGGTTGTTGCAGAACTTCAAAAGATGCACTTAAATATCTCTTACCAGTCCTAATTATGTTGGCATAGCTGCACAACTTTTGTTGCTGATGATTTTTGTGCTCAAACAGGATTGATAGTAAAATAACTTCATGGAGCTTGTTTGATAGATGATGTGATTGATGATGGCTTTTGTGAAACTGATTGGTTGCACACAAATATTATTTGTCTGTTGACTTCCACAATTTTTAATATGCAGATTTGGTGCTATCAAACAAGCTAGTAATATATGATGTAGAAAATCAGACCATTGGATGGACTGACTACAACTGTGAGTACTGTCTATCATTTAAAGAAATATTTGTACACTACATAAATTCTTTCTTTGGTATGTCGGCTTATTTTGCTCCTAGAATTTATATGTATCTTGGAAATACAAAGATTTTAATGAAGATTAGTTTGTATCCCGAAAATGGTTCTTGTACATTTTTAGTGCTCATTTAGCGATAAGACTACTGAAGCATACCCTTGCATGTACATGCAGGAAGGTAGTAAAATCAATGAAATTTTGTATGAGTGATTCAATAACTGACTTTTAGCCAAATATTTTTGACTGACACTTTAAGACAGAATAAATATTAGTAAGCAATTATTTTCTTTTGGCTATATAAACAATAGCTGGCAGCTTTTAGCCAGTTTCCCCCTTTTCCTGATCATTGAAGTCTTATTATATGAATGTCATTTGCCTATCTTTTTGCAAATAACCAAATTGGTGGTTAGTGTTTGGGGCAAGTACCTTGATGTATCTCATTATGACCAACTGTAGTTATTTTTCCTGGTATATTTATTTCTGCATTTCACATGGAGCTTCTCTGAAGTTTTTCATTCAATGTTATGGTTGCTTTTAGGCTCTTCGAGCATCAAAATAAGGGATGAAAAATCTGGAGTGGAGTATTCTGTGGGCGGTCACAATATTTCTTCAGGTTTGAATTTGACAGTTGGAAGAATATTTATGTTCTTGTCAGTAATATTGGCTTTGCTGCAGAGTTTTAGTGCATGTTAGATTTTTACAACAAACCGGAATGACATTCCCTTAATTTGTTTGTACCATAGTTTGGAAAATGCAAAAGCCATGTCTGATAATTATTTATTCTTGAATACAAACCATGAATTGATTTTTTTCATTTGTGTTGTTAACTTCACAACATTTCTTTTGGCACATGAAGTGTTGATTACGGATTCATGCATATTATATGTTTTTATTCAGTTATTCATTTTAAATATATGGCTCTTGAAAGGTTTACTGGAAATGTCTGGATGCTGTATTTGCCTATTTTATTTTTTTCATAGTCTGTTAATTTGTATTTAATAGGTCCTTTTGATTCTTATTTAAATAGCCAAATTACCATTATAATAGTGAATTTGACTATTACTTGTAACAATTTAACTTCAACACTGGAGGCCATTTAGTCATTTTATTTTGTAAAAAGGACATACATTTTTAATATTTGGTCAAAACGTACACTCTAGTCTATTTGTGTGAAAAATATTTATACAAAGTAGTTTCAATGAATTATCCATTTTCTTGTTATAATTATTATAATATCGTCCGAATTATAGTTATTAAAAAAATTTAAACATACGAAATTATTATTATTTTGCCCAAACTCACTAATTAAATTGATAATGAGAATTTTTGCGAGTATTTTTAAAATTAACAGAAGTAAAGTGTAGCATGTGGTCACAAGTGTGTGTCATTCTTCATAAACATATGGCTACAAAACATACATCAAAATTGTAGACATTCATGAGTAGAAAGATTATCAAAATAGAAAATGCATTTAATGATAGATCTTTGTTTTTTTCCAGCCAATAAAGATTTTGATGTGATTATTAGCGGTATAAGAAACTTATACAGTATGATAATTACATATTAAAGATACTCAAAAGTTTTAGGGAAGACAAAATTTTAGAATTATAAAGTTGTCCTCAAGAACTGTACAACAAAATAGAGGACTGCCAGAAGCAGGGCGATTTGGTATAAATCTCTTTGAAACCCATCGTCCCTTTGGAAGAACTGAACCAAACACAAATTATGCAACAAATCAGTAGGCAAAAGTTTTAAGTATCCATGATGCGAATCATATTTTTTACACAAATTCTTTCAACAACAACAGGAGGCTACTAAACGATTGAGATTAGAACAAATTTTAATACTGTTTTCAAATTGTTGGCTCAATTCATTGCAACAGTTGCAATTTCTTTATACAAATTATTGAATTCAAACTATTGATTTTATTTTTTTTTAACCGTTGTGTTTACTTTTTGTGCTTTCATTCAACTAACATTATCATGCCATGCAAATTTCTATAAAATCTTTTGTATTCGGTTAAATCAAAATTGAAGTTTTCGAGAGAGCTTAAGCCGTAACTCACCTTTGTCGGATCACCAGAAGGGTCTGGATAAATCTCAAGGTTCTCCTGTGCGGTGGAAATCCGGCTTTTTAAGTTTTTGATGAGGTCCGTCAAGTCTTTTCCGGCCTCAGTTGTCGCGTAAACACGACGCGATGCCCAGAAAAATGCCTGAGCGATAGGTGATGAAGCTGACAAATCCCAGAACTCTTCGTGCTCAACCACTTGCCCGCTGATCTGGTTTAACGTGAACTTGGAATCAACTTTGACAATGAGATCTCCTCCTATATTAGCAAGAAAAAACTTAGGCTTCCCCCTTATTGTCCACTTAATACTCAGAACACTAGTTGACAGCATTACCATTTCCCGCACAGCCTATGTCAACATGAAGAAAAGAAAATAAGTAAAATCGATACAAAGAATGTAGACAATGTAATTTAATGCAGAATGACAAAAAAATAGAGTGTGAATTTGCTTCTGAATCAAGTTAAAAATTTGTGAAAATTGTCTTCGAAAAAAGATATATTGTAGCACAAAGTGAGCGTCGGCATTATGCCCAGAGTACCCCTCAGAGAAGAAGAAAGATTTGGGATGTATCTCGCTCTCCTTTGGGTGTGTCTTTGCATTCCCTTTTTGTGTATGTGGCAGGTTTGAATGCCATGAGAGAGATATACCTTTGCACTATAATACAAACTTAATCCTCTTCACTTCACCAACTACGTACCGAATTAGTGAAGGGGGAGAAGTTATAGGGAACAGTCAAATCAAAGTAGAGAAGTACTAGGCATAACACTGAGGTACAAAGTATGCACGGAGAAAGAGAAAGGGAGTACATGGGTGCTTTCACCTGAGCGAGTACAAACTCATGCAAACAAACTGACGTAGAACATCCTAAATCTGCGCATGTATGTGCACAAACCAAGACAGAATAGAATTCTCACCACAGAAGGTTTATCAAGAGCACTGGTTGCCCATAATGGCCGCTTGTATTTCTCACGACCGGTAAAACTTCTAACTGGATCCTGCAGTTACTATCAAAACATAAGATTTCACTACAGGATAAAGAAACACAAATTCTGCTTCCATATGAGCTAAATAGAAACAAACAACAATAACTCAACTTAAATCCTACGCAGAAAATTTCAAAAATACCTTGTATTTGACAGAAACTGCAATGTTTCCGAGGGCACGATTACCTTCACGAAGCTCAAGGATGTCGCGGACGAGTTGCCTGGCTGTAGATTCTACTAAGGGGCTACTAACGCACTCAAATTCATTGCAAAGCTCACCGAAATCCATACCATCAACAATTGTATCGGCATCAGACTTTCGGATGGTTGGTTCAGGAGCCAATTCAGTTCTATTTGAATCATTGGTGACTGTAACAACATATCAGAAAGAATCCGCTTTGTTGAGTTTTCATATTTCAGGGGGAAAAAAAAAGGTCATGTTGGTGTTTGTACAACATGAAAATAGAAAGCAAAGACAGAAATCACAGAAAGAGGGTGTATTAAATATGGCACTTCATGCATGAAATTAGATTATTCATCTATGAATTCTGAAAATCCACAAGGATAATTGATTATGAAGTGATTATCGCTCTTCAATGATTCATACATCCAAGTCCATCTAAGTTGGAATGAAGTAATTGGGCATGAAATCACTATATCTAAATATACACTCTACTTTAAGAGATTAAATTAATGCTACAATCTTAGTAAATTAATTCTTCATTCTAATTTCTTCATGACATTTTCTCAGCACCCAAAGGAGATACAGAAATACATACATTCATATAAAGCAAAGCAAAGCAAACGAAGAAAAGAAGCAGAACCTCTCAGTTTAAAGTTGTAGTGGTGGCGAGTACATGGTTCGAAAGTGAAGAGGCATTTGCTGCGGCGGCTCCGATGGCGAAAGCCTCCGCTGGTAGGCGAATGAGTGGTGGCGAGAGCAGATGAAATGGAAGCACTCATTTCTTTGTGTTTCCATTATGCTACAGAAGCATGGTTTGAGTTTGAATTAGAGCCATTACCTGTCTTTGCGAGGAAAAATTTTCTTCACTTGTTTCGGATAAGGTGCGTAATGATCTACCACTTGTTTAGTTTGTCCTTAATTGACATTTGCCACTTCAGATTAGATTACACGTGTGGTCGACTACTCCCTAAATTCATGTATTTTGTAAATATAGATATAAGAGCAATGCTATCGCCAGCAACAGCGGCTCCCTCGCTCTTTCTCCATTTGCCACGCGTACATTTCCTTCTTCTTTGTGCAGCTCCACTAACTAAAGAAATGGTTATTGTTTATAGTTTATTTACAACAGTTGCCATCAATCGTATTTGTTAAATTTACAACAATACCCTTATTACAAATTGTCAATATCGTAAAATCACACCAATTTAATGATTTTTTTTTCTTCCACGATATCTAATGAAATTGATAAAAAATAGAATAAAACTAATGTTATTGTTATTCATTATTTTTTATTTTATTTTAAATTTTATGAGTCCATGTTGTTCCCACGTGCGAGAGTGTATGATTGTAAAAATTAAAAAAAAATTAATAAAGAAAGTATCATTTTATAAATAAGATTAATTCATTAACCTATTGTTTGGCATTCTCGTAGACTCGGGTACGAACTAGCTTCAATCCAAAAATTAACAAAGTGCCACGTTCAGCCTCGCACTGGTTTTTTTTTTTAAATTATTAATAATAATAATAATAAATAAATTATTCTATTATTTTATTATATTAATAAATAAATAATAAATATTATTAAAATATAATAAATTATTATACAAAATTATATTTGATTATAAATTATTTTAATATAATTAATATATTCATATAATATAATATAAAAAATAAAATAATACAACCCATATTATTTTAAATATAGTATAAATTTTTATATAATCCATTATTATAATCTAATTGAATTTAATCCAATTAATTTAAAACAATTCAATTAGTCGGTACAATGAAACACACCTTAATGCATCAAAAAAAATAAAATCATGTACTCAAATAGTACAAAAGTTGAAATAACAAGAAGCAAATCGAGTGAAAGAAAGGAGATCTGTCATGCCATCAAGAAATCTAAACTTGAAATGATCAAGCGTAGGAAACGTTAGTGTTGCAACACTACAGAACTTGTAAGTAGCAATCAAACGTTAGTACCACATTACCACTGCCTGCTACATCTTCCTTGTTGTCGCTCGCTTCAGTTATTGTTAGTCCAAATCTTCATGTAATTGTCCTTCCGACATCCAGCTTTATCCTGTCAATGTCGTTCTACTTTGTGTAATTTGGTTGTGCTTAATTCTCCTACAGAAAAGCTCTTCATCTCGGGGGATTTTTCCACCATTAGTATTTCCGAAGACGGGAATTTGAAGGGGTAATTGGCAGAGCAAAAGCTTGTGAGACTTTCCAGATACAACTCCTTTAATTCACTAACAATAATTTCATCATCTACCTCGTCATCTGCAACCACTATTTCTGTTATCATATTGCATCAACCTACAATCATTTGTCTTAGTCGCATAAGACTCTTTGCTGTTGAGGTTGTTAATTAGTTTGTCAATCCCTGGCAATACCATATCCCCAAAGTTGTTAGATTTGGAAATGACGTCGAGGATGGCGCTAGATTAACCAAATTGTAACACCCAACGTACTTCTATATGAACCAGATTTTCCATATTCGACTCTTCTATCCAAGCTGTAATTCAAATCTTAACACTTGTTAAGACCTTTTACCATTGCCGACATCCCATTTTCAACTTCTTTATTACCTGGTGCCGAAGTATCTCCTACTAGTGTGAGCATTTTCATACCTTTTCAACTAAGAACAGGGGCTGTTCCAAACCATTGTTAGATTCCCGCTGCAAGCTGAGATTCATCACCATCTCCCATCCACTCACCTTGAACTGCTTTAACGCTGGCCATTCCGAAAACTGGGTATACATTCTAGTTTAAATTACCCTTGGAATGACTAATCTTGGATTTGTTTCAACAATCTCCTCCACTCCACATCTACTAAATTCATGACTTTCCAACTGTGAAAGATCTCTAGCAACGAACGCTGGAAAAACATTTTTCGTTGTTTCACACCCAGCAATTTTCGCCCTGTTTAGTTTCTGAAAAGATAGAAACTTTTGGGGGTCCTTATTCCATAATGCTTCAGTTTTGGCAGACCATCAATATCCAATGTACTCTAACTGAGTTACTACAATCACAAAATGTTAGAGGTCCTAACCTCAAATATTTTCTATACATATTGCTTGGGAAAAGAGTATTTAGCTTATCACAGCCGCATACGATCATGCTTTTCAAATTTTGAAATCCAGAAGACATGGCTAGCAAAATTAATAAATACAAAATAAAACGACAATATAAATAAATAAATAGTTCAGCTATATAGCAATAAAAGAAATTTATTAGAAAGAAAAAATCAGAAAGTACTAAAATATTTGAGTGTGTACCTTTTCCTTATATGATTATTTATTTCCAATTTCTTTTAGTCTTCAGCAATAGATAGGTCTGTGTAAACAATGTACATTATTTTTATATGATTTTATTATATTTTTATTCTTGATATTTTATTAATTAATTTATAATATATTTTTATTAATTTTATTGAAGTAAAAGTAAGATTTGGAGCACACAGAAAGAACCTTGAATGGAATCACTAGCTCTGTAGCCTTAAGTCTCTGAAATCGCAATGCTACTACAGTAATTTTGGAACAATAAGTTAAAATAGTGAAAAACAGGTACTCCAAAACTGTATTTTGAAGTCAAAGTTGGCCCTAAATTGTAAATTTTTAAAATGAGAAATAAAGATAAAAAAGAAATTGTACTTTTTAATGAAGATATAAATAGAACCATTTAGGGTTTTGCAGAGAGAAGAGATAGCCACCAAGAGAAACTTTTAGGATGGAAAGTAGAAGAAAATAAAGAAACAAAAAGGAGGAGAACAAAGAAAAACCCGAGAGAAGAGGAGTCTAAGAATTTTAATTCTTTATTCTTTAACTCTTTTGTTTTCAAATGCTACATTTAGTTTTTCTTATTGTGATTTTAAGTTTAGTTTTTCTTATTGTAATTTTTTTTTTAATATGACCTAATTTTATGATTCTAGATTTATGATGTAGTCAAATTAGGACAACTAAATTTTTACCCATTTCAATTTATTGAAGTTTTTGATTATTGATTTAGTGTTCTTCGTTTTTTTTAATATTTTTAATTAATTGATGCCCAAAAAAAAGGATATTTATGTTTATGACATTGTGACGAATCCATTTAAGTCTACGTAAGATATGAATTTACTTGTAGGTTTAGTGGAATTAATGTATTAAATTCATGAGTTTAATATATTTATGATTATCTTAATTCATATAAGAATATAATGTATTGATAGATTGAAAATATATTCATTATAATTTTAAAAAAAGTCTAATAAATATTTTAGAATTCTTGATTATCAACCATAATTTTTAAGCTTTAGATAATAAGATAGGAATAATCAATTCAAATTAATTTAGGTAAAATTATATGCCTTCAAGTTCTCTATTTTATTAATTTTCTCTTTATTTTTTTTTGTTTTAGTTTAGTCTTTATCTTTTTGGCATAATTATTATTTTATGCAACTCATTTACATAAAATTAAAATAGTTTAATTTGATAATTAGATTGTAAATAATTAGTCACGTAGAAATAGTATTAATGTATCATTTTATTATTTATTTAGTATAGCGTATATTTACATTTGTGCAGACATTTTCACTGCAATAATCTGCAATTGTACAAACACAATGCTTGAAGGTTTATTAGCAAACCAAGTGAAAGGTAGTGAAGAAAAATTTATTATCAAATAAAATTAAAATAGTTTAACTTGATAATTAGTATATATAAAAACAATATTTACTTATCACTTTATTTCTTGTTTATTATAGTGTATACTTGTATTTGCATAAATATTTTCACCGCAATGGTCAATGATTATAAAAACAAAGTGCTCGAAGGTTTGTTAGCAGACCAAGTGACGAAGGCAGTGACGATAAATGCATTGTCAAATAAAATTAAAAATTAACTTAATAACTAGATCATAAATAATTAATTCTTAAAAATGATATTAACTCGTTATTTTATTACTTTTTACTATAGTATATATTTACTTTTGTGTAAATATTTTCATTGCAGTGGTCAGCATTGTACAAACACAATGCTCGAAAATTTGTTATTCCTCTCAAAATTAATCAATTTCATTGCAGTAGTCAACAATTGTACAAACACAATGCTCAAAGATTTATTGTTCCTTCCAAAACCAATCAATTAGTGTTAGAAGAGTATAAACTCAAGTCTTTTCTGATATTCGATATTGTATCTTGTAAGGTCCATGAAGCTTCACAGAAGAGCAACTGTCATTTCTCCCAAAACCAATCAACTAATATTAGGAGAGCACAAATTCAAGATTTTTATAGCATTTGACATTATACCTCGTAGGGTCTGTGGAACTTCATAGAAGAGTAATAGTCATTTGCACTCTTGCGACTCTGAAGCATGGCCTCCTGACTTTGATATCACTTATTGGATCATTGAATTGCCATTCTTCTCAAAACTAATCGACACTAGAAGAATACAATTCAAATTTTTTATGACATTCAATATTGTACCTTGTAGAATCTATGAAACTCTATAGAAGAGTTACGGTCATTCATAGGGAGCAATCGAGACTAAAACTTAAAATTTGTCATGATTTTAGAGAAAGAATCGAAATGGAAATCTGCCGCAGAAATGGAGGGAAGTTTCAGTTGCTGACTTCCAACACTGGAGGAAGCTCGCCGGTCTTAACATCATTTAAGACAATCGAAGGGTAAACTTTCATTGCATTCTCATATGGCCAAATTCCTATTTATCAAAGAGCTTATATTTTAAATACATGTCTGGTCTCTAGATGCAATTAACTTGCAGCATCACGAACAACATTATGCATAGAAAAATCCGCATCCGTGTAATTACTGTCGAACAATAAACAAGAATCTTTGAGTTGCTGGACCAATCTACGTGCTCGTACAAGTGTTCCTTCCAAGTTGATGCCTTCGAAAAGGGCCTGCACCCCTACCCTACAACAATTGATCAATGGATGTCAAGTTGGCATATCGTCATAGAAAAATGGTTTTCTTGTGTAAGTAACTTTTTAAATGGTTGTTACTCAACTCTGTACTTGCATGAATGTGCTCTAAAGACGGGACCCCAGTTGTTGCAAAGCGTCCTTCCAAAATTATAATTCTTTATTTCTCAGTGACTTCGCTGCAGTTACAATGGCAATGAACCAGTACATTTCTTTACTACTTGTGTTGCTACAGGCTTGAATTCACTGCCCTCAATATAATCCCCTGCCGTCTTCTTAAACAAACTCCAAGACTCTTCATCGTTTAAAACGCCGACCCGGAAGTTTTGTTGAGAATCCATCTGCCCTGACAATATCTCAGTAACTCTTGCCATCAACAACAGTTTACATCCCTTATGTTCCGCCCCAAAAGGAATTCCTACTGCTGGCAAATCAAGTTGAGCCCAAATATTATCTAAAACAATAAGGATCGTCTTCTTGTTCTTTAGTCGTTGACATAGCTTTCCAGCCCTTCCTGAATCAGTCTTCTTATTAGAGAGTGTCAGATCTATTGCACGTGCAATTTCTCCTTGACTCTTATTTATGTTTGGGCTCTGGACACCTCTGCGAAAACCAACTGATCAAAAATTTTGTTTGTCTCGACTTGCCTAGCAACTTCCTCGGCCGGCAAGGTCTTGCCAATACGGCCAAAAGATATTTGAGACAACTAGAGAGCAGATAACCAAATGGAGAATCAATGAATTCTATATTTCGGCTTAAAAATTTACGAGGGATTACCAGTACATATGCAGTAAAGGAAACAGAGGAATACATCCTAAGGATTTACAAACGAATGACTTGTCTTGCTTTATGAGAATAGACAGCTGCAAAGTGTCCTCGACTGCTCTAATGTAACAAACTTAAGCATTGAGCTGCCTTTGGGGAGAGGAGGGGCTGCACCTGTGTACAGGTGATGTGTCTCACTAACGTAGATATGCAACAATTTAATCAACAAAATATGAAATTTAACAGGTAAATATTTATATCATTCGTATTTCTTATTCACATTTACTATAAACACAATTGGATCCATGTGCCTTATGTTTAATATGAGATTATACCTTATAATACAGAAAATTAAGTTAAGATCCATGTACCCTTAAGTTTTTAGATTCTTATAGATAAGAGATTCAAGACCCACTGGGGCAATAAAAATTAATAATAAAATTTTGTTAATAGATATGAACATACTATAATTCTTTGAAAGCATACATTTCAAAAGTTGAACTATCTATCCCATGATGGCAATTTCACTCTAAATTAATTATAAAAAACACAGCACATTAAAACTAAAATAAAAAAATGCTAGTAAATAAAAATATAACATTCTAAAAGTGATGAATAAATTGACATTTTCAATAATGTGAAGAATATCTATAATATTTTAAAAACATAATTTCCCTTTACATTAAAAATATGTGTATTTTACGTTAGTTAAAACAATTACAAGTGAAATTAAATGAATATTACTGATATTTCAATACATAAAAAAAATTAATACTTTTGACAATTAATTATTTTTCAATATTTCAATATATAAACATAAAACAATTACTAATTTTATTTAAAGAGAAATAAAATTTAAGAGTATTTAAAGATTATACTTAAAGTTGAAAGAAAGAAAGAAAGAAAGAAGAGTAAAACATTATAAATTCAAATATTTGAGAGTAGAAAAATTTTAATCACTATTCATATATATATATATATATTATGTGTTAGAAAAATAAATACAAAGTGATACTTGTGTGAAAAATTTTAAAAAGAAGCATGTATTTTATCCTTGACAAGATGAAAATTAAAAATTAAATTACATATTCTATGTAGTGTAAAAATGATGAATGAAAGATTTGATGATTGTGATAATCATTTCAAAAAAAAAAAAAAAATTTCATGGCATTTTGAATATTACTAAAAATATCGATGATATTTTATGGCAATTTAAATTCATTAATATAGAGTGACTATGCTATTGCATTTTATATATTTAAGTATTTAATTATCTAGTTTTGTTATTGACTATATTTATATTATCAAAGTATTTGATGTTTTTTAGTGGATTTAGTACTACACAATTTTGAATGTTATTTTTTTTATTCATCTAAAATGAGGTAACATTCATCAATTAAATAGTAAAATATTTGATTAAATTATTTTAAAAATTAATAAAATTTGTCATTCAGGTGATGATTGTCAAGTTATTAGAATAACAAAAATTTAAAAATCAAGAGAGAAAGTAAATATAACTAATTTCATTATTTTTAAAATTTTACAAACTTATTTATGGGAGATAAAAATTTATTATGAAAACATACACCATTAATAAGTTATCTATCTCATGAGGTGAATATGACTCTAAATTGACTATTAAAATCTAGTTGAAAACAACAAAAAAAAGAAGTCTCTCAAATAAAAATAAAAATTACAAAATCTCAATAAAAGATTAGATGACTATGACTCATAAAAATAAATAAATAAATACATAAATAATTTTTTCATGATATTCTTAGTATGTTAATAATACCGCAAGAAGACATTTCTTGACGTTTTAAATTAATTCACAAAAGAGATTTAAATATTATATTTTATCTGTATAAATATATAATTAACTATTTTTATTATTCATTCTTGCCTCATTAGTCGTATATGAAATATTATTAATTTCTCTTATAGCATTTATTAGTGTATATAGACACACAAAATCCCAAAAAATTTACATAAAATTAATCAAATCACTTGCATGCACCAATAATTAACAAACATTAATCTTAATTAATTAAAAGTTTTTAAATTAGCAACAATAACATTTGATTATCTTAATCTAGAAGAAGACGGAAAAGACAATAATGACGACATGCCAACTCACATTTTACTTGGTCAGAGATCACGAACGTTAATTTGTAACCTTCCTTTTGCTTTCTTTCTATCGTATTCCGTTCAACGTTCTTCAACATTCATCGGCCTTTTTTATTTTTAGACTACTTGCAATAAGCAAAACAGAATTCACATCACTCTTTGGTTGTCACGCCCCTCTTTATTTATCTTTTAGTCAATTGTTGTTTGGATAGTAGCATCCGGGTCCCTAAGTTCTAATATTTTGTCAAATAAAGATATAGTTTGTCTGTAAAGTAAGTCCTAATAGCCTTATCGTATTGAATCTCAACTGCGGGTAACAAATTCTGGCATGAATTATCAACCTAAGCTGACAATAATTAAATAAATGTTATAGATATGACAAGATTACTAATCGAGTTTGGTTTGGATTTATAATTATCAACAAGTGAACCTGTTAATAACAAGATTATTTTACATTTCAATATAGTAATGGTTATTTTATTATATATTAATAAGTATTTTAATCATATTTGTCATATTTTAACAAAAGCTTAATTACATTTGTAATAAAATTGATTAGTATTCAAATAGGTAACATTGTGAATACTTTTGAATATATTAAAGTATACTAAAAATATGTTAAATGATGACATAATTACAATGCGCTAAATCCATTTAACAGTAGTGTTGGGTTAGTTTTTTCAATTCTTGAAAAAGATAGTGTTCATGTTAACCTAAAATATGTTATACCTTTATTTGACAAAATACAAATATGATGTATCAATTTGTATTTCTATCCTTAATCTTGACCATCATTATATAAGCTATAAGGCCATATTACTTACCACTAGAGAATATTTTAGTTGATTCAATAAGGGAGGGTTAAGTTAAGGAGCTATTTGATATGAATAGGTAAATTATGTTATTATTTTGGAAATTATGAAACAATAGGGACCTTAGATAGTTTCATTATATATATTTTTTTCTATTTATTTACTTAATTAAATGTTATCTATACATTTTTGTGTCTGTTACTTCTACCTACTTTTTGCCAAATGCCAACTTTTTCTCTCGTCCTTTCATTTATTTTTCTGTTTTTGAATTTTGAGTGCACGACGTTTTAGTTTCTTAACTTAAAAGCTCTTTGTTTTTATCTATTTCTCTCAATCAAACACTCACGAAGATACAAATATTAATAGCCCAAGTACTTCAAGTTTCATTTTTATCACATAACACTACTTGTTCAAAAGCTTTTCCAATCATGGCGATGGCTGCCATTGATAAACTCTTCTTCTCCGTTATATCATTTTGCATGCTTTTGAATGTTGCAGTCATCGGAGCCGCTCCCAGCACAGCTCTGGTCTCTCAACTTCCTGGATTCAATGGCTCTTTCCCCTCAAAACACTACTCGGGGTGAGCAATATTTCTAGTTCATCATATCAATTAATACAGAAAAATATAATTTTTGGACGAGGATGAAGAGTCTAAAAACTTTCATCCTTAACCAACATGTAACTTGGAAAATTCAGGGATCTTTTGGTTAGTTTGAATATTTCGTGGGATTCATTTTAGTTTTTGTGAAAAATGGGATTTATTTATTTATTTATTTTTTGTGATATTTGTAGGTATGTGACAATAGATGAAAAGAATCTTTTCTACTATTTTGTTGTGTCGGAGAGAAATCCATCGAAAGATCCACTTGTTTTATGGCTTAATGGTGGTCCTGGTTGTTCTAGTTTTGATGGTTTTGTCTATGAACATGGTAACGCTCTATCTCACTTTCAATTTTTTTCTTTTCTAACACATACATACATACATGCATACGTTTATGTATTATATCATTATCTCTCAAACAGCAATATTTTACAAAACGTGAATTTTGTTAGTGTCCCATTTGAGTTCATACATGACATGATCTTCGAACTAAATAACATGTGTGCGTATACAAATTTCGTCCATCTGAATAGGTAGGGGTGTGTGTGTGTGTGTGTAGTTGTGTATATATGTGAACACAGATGACGTTCAGACTCTGCATATTTGAATTTTGCATGATTATTGCTTCTCTAATTGTTTTCTGTTTATTGTTGTTTTTAATTTATAAAATAAAATATTGTGAATATAATTCTTGCATAAGAATTTAAACTCTATGTCACATAATAATATTACTTAATTAATGACTTTACAAGTGTCATTTTTATTTTAATTAAATTATGAAAAAAAAATTAGATTCTATCCATTAACATTAAATATCTTATGTTTTATCTTATCTTCACTTGTATGTATGTATGTATATATAGCATTCATTTCATTTCTTCCTCAGTTAAAAGAAAAACATTTTACAATTGCAAATCAATTGTTTCGAAGTTTTTGGTAACTGAAACTTTTAAGAGATTTTTAATTCCAAAAATAATAAAAATAAATAAATAAAAAAATAAATTATATAATTCTTGTTCAATATATCTGTATGTACCCTTTTATGACAAAATTTTTTTTTCTTTAAGGTAGTGCAATTTAAATTAAATTAATTTTATTTTCATAATATCAAAATTTTCGTCCTTTCGAAGAGATTAGTTAACATAATTGATTATTGATTAGAAAATTCATTTATTAACCTGAATTCCAACTCAGGGCCATTCAATTTCGAAGCAGGAAAGCCAGCAGGTGTCCAGCCGATTTTGCATCTCAATCGTTATAGCTGGTCTAAGGTGAATAATATAATATGATTTTCCCAAACTTTTAACTTAAAATTTAAGATGAGTCTCAGAGTTTTGATGAAATAATAAATGCATATTTTATTGTTTAATATCAGAATTTTATGTTATAAATGATTAAGATTAAAATGTATTCCTATTTACTGTTTCGTGAAAATTCAAAGGTTTATTTATTATTTTCCTAACCGTAATTTATTCAATAAAAATTAATATAAAATACATATTTGTTCATAATTTAATTTATTTTTTTGGTATAAATTTATGGATTATAATCAATGAACAAATTCATTTTATAAAATATGAACTTTTTTTTTGGTCGAATAATAGCATATTATATAAATATTTATACTAGCATTTCTAATAATAGTCATATGTGTTAATATATTTATTATTATTATTATTATTACTACTATTTTTGCAGGTTTCTAGTATTATATATTTGGATTCTCCAGCTGGCGTAGGTTTCTCTTATTCTAAAAATGAGAGTATGTACATTACAGGTGACAAACAAACAGCCTCTGATACACACAAATTTCTCCTCAAGGTAATTTTAATTTTAATTGCTTTCTTAATTAGGGCTTTCCAGTTCTTGTTGCTTTTTAGTCACGAAA
Source organism: Swietenia macrophylla (assembly GCA_032401905.1). Classification (NCBI taxonomy): domain Eukaryota; kingdom Viridiplantae; phylum Streptophyta; class Magnoliopsida; order Sapindales; family Meliaceae; genus Swietenia; species Swietenia macrophylla. The sequence continues at coordinate 8,041,708 of CP135571.1, forward strand.
ATTTTTAAATTTGATTCTGAGTATGCATAATAAAAAATTACACTAATTTCTCATTTATTTAACAAATTTCCATAATAATTTTTAACAAAATATTTTTTTAAAGTCAAGGACTCAGAGTTTAAACCTTCTCAATTATTATTCATTTAGTGGAGTTGATTCGATTAATAAGTAAAATATCTTGAAGTGAAGTAAAAAAATTTAAATTTCAAATCCGACAGACATATAGTCCTAAAGAAATTTTGTTTATGTTTTGTAATATTTAATTTAAAATATATTAAAAACAAACAAATTTAATGAAACAAATAAGTCAAAATATCACATAAATAGAGCTCGTGAACTTTTATTCTTAGATTTTAATTATTATTCTTACAACCATTATTGTTATTTTTTTTTTTAAATTGATTGCTGAGTTTTCATATATATGCTAATTAATTAAATTTTGTGGAAACTAAACAGTGGTTCCAGGTATTCCCAGAATTTGGTGCAAATCCATTTTATATTGCCGGAGAGTCGTACGCTGGAATTTATGTGCCAACTCTTGCTTCTGAAATTGTTAATGGTAATCTATAGCTCATATATATGATACTATCGAAGAGAAATTGAATTAAAATTTGCAAATTTATTCACTTTTATGGTTTCTTGCAGGAATTAAAACTGGTGCAAAGCCTGCCATCAATTTGAAGGTATAATTGTATTATCATTAGTAGTTAGTACTGCAACTGTTACATTTGTTATATTAGTGTGTCTGTCATACTCTTTGTATTCATAAAAATTATCAGAAAGCACTCTTTACCGAGTCTTATTTTGAATTATAATTGATAAAATTATATCGTTTGTGTATAATTTTATAAAATGTATTTACTGATTGTTACTAACATTAAATTTGCTATATTTGGGATTCAAGAATTAAGTAGAGAATTTGAATTGATGTGTTTGATGCATGTAGGGTTACATGGTTGGAAATGGAGTCACAGACGATGTATTTGATGGCAATGCTCTTGTCCCGTTTGCTCATGGCATGGGCCTTATTTCAGAAGCAATTTATGAGGTTAGTTTCATATCATTTTGTTTTCAAATTGATTTCTTGCTTTTTTTTAAAAAAAATTTTTGTTAAAAAACTGAAAATTGAGAACTTATATGTATTAATTAATCAACAAAATCTCTTTAGATGACGCAATAGTAAAGATATACATATATTAAAAAGAAAATAAATAATTTTTAAGTGCAATGACCACCCTTTTTAAAATGCAGACCCGGTGTACCTTGACACTGAACTGCTTTAGTCAGCCTTGATTTTTGCATAATGAGAGTAATTTTGTACTGATTAGATTAATTTAACGTCACGTTACATCGAATCTGTGTTTGCAAGACAAAAGTACAATACATTTATTCGAAATACCTGATGTTTTTCGAAAACAATTTTCTGAAAACAAAAAACACCTTTTTCATATGCAGGAAACTAAGGCTGCTTGTAAAGGAAGTTATTACCAGGCAGAAACCAATGGAAGATGTGAATCAATGTTGGCCAAAGTTGACGAGGTGAGTTACGAATTTTACTTTATTATCATTATCATCATCATCATCATTATTTTATAGATGAATTTGTTATTAACTTATTGTAGTGTGTACCTCTTATAACGAAAACAACTGACTCTCTCTTTAAATTTTTTCCTATTTCTTCACTTTCTTTCTGCGTTCTAACTATGCAGCTTGTGAATGGTTTAAATATTTACGACATTCTGGAGCCTTGCTATCATAGCCCAGTGGAGAATCAAAACGATGGAAATGGAAGCGATAGCATTGATAACAATAAAATTCCAAGCAGTTTTAAAGAATTAGGGCAAACAGATAAACCATTACTTGTGAGAAAGAGGATATTTGGACGTGCATGGCCTTTTAGGGCACCAGTAAAAGAAGGGCATGTTCCTACTTGGCCTGAAATTATGAGTAATTTCCATGGCCAAAGCAATAATGCCGATGATCTCCAAAGCAGCAAAGCAACTACCCCTTCCAATTCTGATGTTCCTTGCATTGTAAGTTATTATTTCTAATCTTCTCTTATTTTTGACATTTGTTTTTATGAGTTAAAATTCGAATTCGGTATAATTCACTGCTCAATTGCATCAAGATATTCATACCTGATAATTTCTGTATTTTCATTATCAGTCAAAATTTATTTCATGATTTTAAGTTGCTGTGTTGTTTTTACTGTGGTGGCGGTGGAGGAGTATCCTGTGAGTAAAAGAATTCAATATTTTCACGCGCAGCTCGAAAAATAAAATTTATAAAGGATAGATTGTAAGAATACTTTTGAAAGTAGGGATCATAATGAAACAAAACGAACTTATAAGGATCAAAATAGTAATTCTCAACATTATTACTACTTTCTTTGTGCATTTGCAGAATGATGAAGTTGCAACTTTATGGCTCAACAATCCAGCAGTGAGGAAAGCAATTCATGCTGCCCCGGTACACCATTTTCTTATTTTTACTTCATTCTAATCCTAACTCTTATATTTTTTAAATTGTTGAATTATTGTATATTTTTAATCATAAAAAATTAATTTTAACATGTATTATTCAAAATTAATTTTTATTATTCTATGATTTTATGTGAAAAAATATATAAATTAACAGGAAAGTGAGAGTGGCAAATGGGAATTATGTACAAGTAGAATCGATTACACTCATGATGCTGGAACTATGATCAGTTTCCACAGAAATTTAACCATGCAAGGTTATCGAGCTCTTATTTACAGGTACTATTTTATTTCTCACTTTTTATTTTTTATTTCATAGAAATGATCATGCATGTAAATTGAGGAGATTAAGGATATAAAAGATAATTCATTTTGTTAAAGGATTTTTTGACTGTATTAAAAGTAGAATTTGTGTTTGTAAAAGAAAATTTAGGTTTTCAAATTTTTTTTAAAATGTTGAATGATCATATTATTAAAGTAGTAATTAATATTGAGATTATAAATGACAGTGGTGATCATGATATGTGTGTACCATACACTGGAACTGAGGCATGGACAAAATCACTTGGATATAAAACTGTGGAGGATTGGAGACCTTGGATTTCAAATGATCAAGTTGCTGGTTATTTGCAAGGATATGAATTTAATCTAACTTTTCTCACCATCAAGGTTTGTATTTTCGTTACTTTCAGTGCCCCACCTTTTTTCTTTTTTATTTTTCTAAATTTTACTATTCTAAATTCATAAATGAGTATTTAGTTATCGGCAAATAATTGTAAAATTTTGAATAATTATTCGTTTTTTAAGGTAAATTATTCTAATGTTAGGTCGAAATTCTTAGGCGAAACTCATAATTAAAATCCATAACTTTCTTCATTGGAAGTAGAGGCAGAGTCGAAATTTGAAACTTGGGAGAGTTAAGATATTAAAAAAATAAAGTTAGAGACTCAATTTAAAAATAATAAATAATTTGAAGAGTAAAATGTTCAATTTTAAAATTTGGAGGCCATATTATAATGAAACTTATTTTATGAGTTTAATTGATAAATAAGATATTAAACACTTAATTGTTGTATATCAAAATAATTTGAGCTGTTAAGAACGAGGAAGAAGTGAAATTCGGATACGAAAATTGACTATAGAAGCAATCATATATGTAATAAGTATATTCATTACTATTATTTTTCGAAAAGGGAGAGTGCAAGAATCAACATGTATTGGGAATGAATATATTCAAATATTTATTTATTTATTTTATTTTTTAAAATTTTGACAGGGAGCAGGACACACAGTGCCGGAATACAAACCCTTGGAGGCTTTGGATTTCTACAGTCGGTGGTTGGAGGGAAATTAATTTGATCATCCTATTTGCATAAAACTAAACCCCCCCTTTGACCTAAATAATAATCCAATGCATTTCCTTTCCATCTTATAAAATTACTATGTTGATGTTTTTTTTTGAAGTAAATTAAGATTCTTCCAAAAAAAGGCCCAGCCAGAATTATAATATAGTATGCAACAAAAATATAAACAAAATAAAATTTATATTATTCAAAATTCATTCTATTTTGCTAAATTGATTACAATACAAGAAAAAATTATATGCTGTTTAATTTAGTAATAATTTAGTGACGATCAATATATTACTTGAAATATTTCTTTTTAAGTTCAAATATTTTTGCTTTTCATTGTCAAAAAAAAAAAAAAATCTGTGTGCATTTGTGCAACTCGAAAAAACATCATCTTTAAATCCAATAGCTAAACACTCCTTCAAACACTTTCAAAAAGTGTCGGGGGAGCATGAATGACTATTTTATATATATATATATATATCTCACTATCATTGGTAGTAAATGCATATTTATTTCATTTGAATTTAATTAGGGTTATTTTAGATGTTGTGCCTTATCTCACGTCCCTATTGTTGAAAATTTAAGTTGATATTATTTATAAGCTAATTTCTTTTTTTTTTTTTTTTAATTTTCCAATATCAAATATACATGGGTAGCAAAATGCATTATGGAATTTGATATGAAAGGACAAAAAATTTATCACGTATTTGACTATTATTTGATGCTAAGACCTTTAGTTTAAAAGAAAAATTTTCAGTTTTAGATGCGTAATTTATATTATTAATAAATCTATTTAATAAAATATTTTTGGTTTTATTTTTACCCGTATATTTTGATTATTTTTATCATTATTTTTTAATTTATTCAAATGTGCGTGGCAAAAAGTAGATTTCGGTGGCAGTTCTTGTATATAGAATTTTAATTTTAATCCATTAAAATTTGGTACTAGACAGATGAATTGTCCTTTGATTATTAAACTTATACAATTTTCATATTCTCATATCTACTAAAAAAATTGTATTGTGATAACTTGGTATGTTACCTTAGGGTTTCTTATAGGAATTAAAACTGGTGCAGTGCCCTTCATAAATTTAAAGGAATGTTATAAAATTGTATTACAACTAATAGTTAGTAATATTACTGTTACATTTGTTATATTAGTATGACATTTATATTTAATTAATCACTTATCATTGCTAATTCTGTATATAGACTATTCGGTCATTAATTGAAATATATCTATGGTTAACCAATCAAATTGCAAAGTAAGTATAGTTACATTGGCTTTTTTTTTTGGATTCAAGTGTGTTTGATGGATTAATAACGAATGGTTACATGATTGGAAAAGGAATCATAGATAATATGTGTAATATCCTATAATTTTATTACCATAATATCATAATTTTTATCCCAAATGTTGTATTTTTTAAGATTCTTTGATGTTATGGTTTTATATTCACTGTTGTAGGTTTAATACCTTCTCACTGTTATGTCAAGTAATATCTTCTAAAATATGATGTTCGTACTTTTTCTATTTATTCTTTGATCTAAGTAATTTTCAATTGGTTCAACTATGTTATAGTCCTATAAAATTACTTTAAAAGGTTTTAAGATAGTTTAGAGAAATTATAACTCAATAATATAATTTTGAGTCCCTAAACCAATTTTGATATTTTGGTTATAACTTGAACTACAAACCTTAGGTTGAGACAATTTTGGATCCTTTGGAAGCCAACAAATAGGACTACTCTTTTTTTTTTTTTTTTTAATGTGGAACACTTCCTCAAATTATGAATAAAAGTTGGTGAAAATGGATAAAATCAGAAATCCTGTCATTATAGCCCAAGCCCACTTTAAAAACTATATAAATCCTCATTCTTATTCATTTTCTTCATTTCTCTTTTTCTCTAACCCTAGGCAATGATTTAATCACCCACAAACCTTTAATAATGCTTAATTACTTGTTAATCTTATAAGATTCAAGTTTTAAAGAGGCTTGAGGTATGCTTTCCTCATTGATTGTTAATTTTGTAGATTTTTTGATTTAATTTGATAAGACTTTATGGATGGATTAGAGTACTTGTTTATGAGATGTTGTGAGTTATTAAAGGAGTACTGATGCATTGAAAACCTTTGATAGCACTAAATCTCATAAAACCCAAAATCTAAGAGTTTAGTGAATGATGTTCATATTTTTGTTCTATGCAAACTAGAGATACTAGAAATAACATATTTAAAAATTAGTATAAGATTTCATAGGAAGAATTCCTAGCAAAATTTTGAAATTGGGCTATTCTACAGGGGCGTGCAAGCTAAACATCAAATAAATAATGTGTTATAACTTTAGATACAATTATTAGAATCATGATTTGTAAAATTATTTGAAACTAGACATATAAAGGGGGTAGCATATAAAAAATTTAGCTCTATAACTTATCGTAGTAATTTCTAGGAAATTTTAAAAATTAGCTTTCCCATTAAAACCTTTATGAATAAGGAATGTTTCAGGTATTTTAGCTATAACTCGAGTTAAACAATTCTTAATCTAGTCCTGTAAAGTTCATATGTTAGTTTATCACTTTAGCTTTCTAGCAAGTTATTTCGAGCTCAAATCGAGTCCTGTAACATTTATATATACTCTTTGTATTTTAGATTTGCAAAAGGAGCATCCTCCACCGTCTCTAACATCATAGCAAGTGTGATTTGAAACTTGGCTCTAATAGTAAATGGATAAATTTAATTTTGATGATTATATTTGATTTGGTTTTCATAAGTTGATTTCATTTGAAAATTCACTATTTTCAGGTAATGATTAATAATTCTGTTTTACGATATGTATCATTTTGATAAAGTTTTATATAAGAAGCAAATATTTCATTTAGTGAATAGATACAATTGTCTTGATTTAATTGTTTTTAGTTTTTTTTATGATTTTGAAATTTGATTTGTATAGTTTTGTTTTGAACTTCATAACATGATGATTTATGATTTGATTGAGCACTTTTCATACTTTTGTATTTTTGAAATTTGTGATTATAAAATTTGGTTTAGATTTTTGTTTTTGATTACTTTTAGCTTAGAGCCATAAGAGTAGAGTGCAAAAGCCTTGATTGCATGTTCTAATATACGTGTATTTGTAGGTATTAGTATAGAGTGAGAAGTAGAAGGCGAAGAGAGATATGATATTAGACATCCAATATTCATGTGTGTGTGTGTGCATTGTTACATTGAAATATTTTGATATTTTAAAAAGTCTTTAGTTGCTTCACGAAGTCTTGGTTTTATGTATTGATTCTCGAGACTAAATTTATTAAGTTATGTTTTTCATTTTTAGTATTTACTCACTAAGTTTTTTCAAAAACTCACCCTTTCATCTCACTCCTCAATTTTGTAGGATTCATCTCTTAAGTGAGCACTTTTAGAAATTTAAAGCACTAGCATGCTATTATATACATGCAGTCATCTAGAGGCCTTCATTTTGCATGAATCCATTGAACTTGTGTATATGGCACATAATGCTTGATGATGTATAAGTTGTATAGTATTTCGTGTACTCTTTTGTATATGATATATATTGTACAAATAGGCATGGATCCTTTAGTGTATATATATATATATATATATATATGTGTGTGTGTGTGTGTGTGAGTTTTGTTTATATAATTTGTATCTAAGTTTAATGTTTATATATTTAGGTATACAAATATATTTTATTGGACACTTACAGAAGTGGGATATTCTCGCCTCTATGCTAGTCATGATCCCAATTTTTTGGAGGTGTGACAATGTATTACTTAAAACTATTCTTTTCTAATTTGATAGAACCTTGTATAGTTTAGTGTTTGAATTATGTATTAAAGTTAACTATATTTTTATTTAGGAGAAATGTTCTTATCTCCCTATGGTTTTGTACAATTATCTAGCACTTTAACTATTTAAAAAATGTATCATTACCCCTTGACTTTTAAATTTTTTTTTATTTTGCATGTTTGTTACTTTTTCAATTGGTATCAAAGCCAAGTAATTATCAAAGTTGTTGAAAAATTAGGAAAGATTATTATTATGTAAAAGTTTTAGAGATACATTAAAAAGTTATTATCATTTAAGTGTTTTAAGACATAGAGTTCGGAGAATCAGAGTGGTAGTAGTTAGAACTGTTCATATATTGGCAAACTGGATGTTTCAGGCAGTAAAGCTTGAGGGTGACAGTAATTGATAAATCTAGATATTTCAGTAGTTACTTTAATTTTAGAATTTTGTGTTTTAAGATATTTGCTTGATAATGATTTTGAAGAATAGATATAAGATAATTGGTCAATAATAGTTTTACTATATTTTCTTCAATTAGAAAGTTGTTTAGTTCTAAAACTAAAAACAACCCTAAAGTAATAAAATCCAGGGAACTTATAATGAAGATCAATAATTTCAGCCAAAAAATCAATAAAGATACCTTACCCAACATTCTTTATAGTACAATTTATGATATATGTTATTTTGACTATAAAACTGCAAGTTCAATCAAAAACATGAAAAAACTCTTTCTCTTCAAAATGAATTTAAAGAAATTAGGTTAATCAACTCCACTACCATCAATAGGTACAAAGAATAAAATTTTAATTACATTCATTTTGGTTTAGTCCAAGTAGCAATCAAACCCTTATTAAGAATATGTTTAGATTCTTCAATCTTACTCATGCTTAGAGACAAAATTTTATTCAAATTTAAAAATTCAATCTTAGGAATAGTCCAGTTCAATTTATGTAACGATTCCATCTATTTCAACTGTGCTTCTAATTTTCAAGTTAGCCTTCTTGATCCAATTATTTTAGATACTTTAGTGCTCAATATCCATACCTCAGAAACCAAATTCACTCAATATAAATAAAGTTATATACTCCTATATAAGATATACTTTAGATAAATTACTTTCCAATTCAACCTGAGATATTTACTCAAAGATGATAGAGGAGAAACAATCATGATTAGTATTCAAACAAAAAGAGAGGATACACTAACATCCACATACATTCCAAAACTCTTTTAATGGAATAAAATCACAATCCCAAAAATTTAAAAATTTTAAAACCTTCAAATTTTTAGAAATCTAGTTCAAAATGATCTTAAACAGGTAATAGAAACTCTTAATGGTCAAGTTTCACTTAGATTCAATTTCTTTGGATAACCAAGTACGTCTACAAACTTTTTTGATTTACAAGTTGTTAGATCATTCTTTTCAATTTCTTCAACCTTTATACTGAATAGAATAAAGGAAATAGATATTCAAAGTTCTATTAATTATATCAACCCAGTAGCAGAACTTGTAACTCAACAAACTCTTAATCTAGGATTTCTAACACTTTCTGATTTTCAATCTATCAATATGATTACTAATGAAAACGTCTAAATAGATAAAGAATTCCTTAGGAAAGATTTCAAATCTAAATCCAACAAACCTAAAGTAGAATGATTTTACAAAACTTTTGATGAATTAAAATGTACTCAAATTTGAAAATTTTGGTATGAAGAAATGAATAGGCTCAATATCAATATTTCATTTTTTACTTGGTTTGAGATGTACCTAAACAATCACAATATAGATTACCCTTTCAAAACTTTAGATATCAATGTTAACTATAGCCAACTTAGAAAATGAGAAACTAAAAACTATGGTGTTATTTAATTTGTCCATCCACCATTAGAGTCAATCAATCTTAAAGTAACTGAGAATAGTATTTCAGCATCTCTATTTAAAATAGCTGATAGCAGACCTAATACAGATGCTGCAAATTTAGGTGATATCAAAAAAGTTTACGAACAACATAATTACCAGAGTCAAATTCTTCATATAATTTCTAAATAGGTTAGTCAAATAGAAGACAAATTAGATAACATTCAGACCAAACAACCTAGCTAATTTTTTTCAAACATTTCACTACCTTTATTCAAACCCTATAATTTACCACAACCATAACAAAATTCAATTACCTTTCCAAAAATAGATCTATTAGACCAAATCAACAAAAAATTGACATTGTTACTAAGATCATCCAATGTCAATACTATAAATGAAACTAATAGTATTCAAATTGGTGATGAAGAACCAACTCAAATAGATAGAGTCCAAAGACAACATAGGCCAAAATCAATTGGAAAAATAGTTCAATCCGTAACTACTACCCAAGACCTATTCCACATGATATTCAATACGAAAAGAGGTTAAAATATATTAGTACTCAATATATAGGAGAAGTCTTTTATGAACGAAATATAAATGGTAGATATGAATATGAAATCATGAATCTGTCATAAGAAATATGAATGACCACATAGTATACAAAACACTTAAAAACACTAACCACATAATAGCCAAGTATATGGTTGCAGGTTTTACAAATTCTTTAAGATATTGGTGGGACAACAGTTTAGATACACATACTCAACAAAGTATACTCAACTACACTAAGAAAATTCAAATTGAAGATGACCAAGGTTTTATCACTGAACATGAAAAATAAAATGCAGTAGAAGTCTTTATCCACATAATAAGCGTGCATTTCATAGACAACCCTCAAGAAGAACTTTAAAGTTCAAAAATAATATTAACCAATCTTAAATGTCCAACCTTATGTAATTTTAGATAGTACAAGAATGTCTTTATTACCCATATATTTCAACGACAAGACTATAATACCTTTTTCTAGAAAGAAACATTCATTTCACGATTATTAAAATTCTTTAACGATAGGATATTTGAAAAAATTAGTTGAATTCACAAAAGGAAGTTCAATCCCTTGGGATTCAATAACTTATGGTCAATTGTTTGTTTTGGTCAAAAAAAGAAGGATTAGCATTATGTTAAGAACAAAAGAAAAAGAAGAAAACTAAGAGATGCTCATTCAACCAAATTATACAAAGTTTCTATCAACAATATGGTTACGAAAAGATTCAACCGCCATCCTGTAGGAATATGAATAAACTCAAACCTATTACCTACCACACTAAACCCAGAAAACAAAAAGTCCAATTCAATGAGTCCTATTACAAGAAGAATAGAAAGTGCAATTAGCAATATTGACCCAATAGAAAACTCAATAGGGAAAAAGATTTAATCCGTTGGACTTGCAAGAAATTAGGACATACCTTAAATAATTGTAGGACTAAAAATAAGATCAATAAAATTTTAAGGACCAAGAAGAACTTAGAAAGAAATTTAGTTAACTCTTATTAAGTGAAGATTCTAATAGTACTCAAAAGTTTGATAGTTCTAATGAAATTCAATAAATCGACAACTTTAGTAATAGTAGTAAAAATACCCAAAATTGTAGTTGTTCGGAAGGAATATGTAATTGTGTTAGTTAGTATCAACATGATTAGAAGAAACAAACAGGATAAACAAATTGTTAGACATTATAAATTAAATCGATAATCCAAAAACTAAGAGAGAATATTTACTCAAACTTAAAGATATCATTACCCAAGAAAATCAAGTTAGCAATCTAGAACCCTTTAGTTTTAACAAGATTTTTGAAAAATACCTTGTACAGAATCTCTTTAGGCAGGTTACAACAAGAAATTTTAAGAAGAAGTATCACAATGTGATAACTCGAGCCAATATCAATGATTCACACAAATAATTTTGTTAAAAATAATTTTCTTATAAATTAATTTTTTAAATAAAATTTAAAATGATGTGCAAAAGTTTTCATTAAAAATATAATTTTCACAATTAATTGTTTTATTAAAACACAATAACTAGTGGTCTCTTGAGTTATCTTCAGCCATGGTAATATTTGAAAATGGAGGCTAACATAGATTTGTGTTACAAAAGAAATTCCACGAGTCTGAATTCTTTATTGAATAAATTTTTCTTTTTGTATAAAGTATAAGGTTAAATGATTATACTATCCTAAGATATTTTCATAACCTTCATATTTTGTTCATTTGCTTATTAAGTATTCCTAATACTCACCCCTCTCACATTTTAATTTCAAGTTAAATAGTTGGGCAAATATATGGTACGATTAAAGTTTGCTTTAATACTTGATAATAATTAACTCAACTCATAGTGAGCATAAAGTCATAGTATTAAAAAATTTGAAAAAATATAAGACTTGGAATACACATTATGATGTCACAATAATAGAATTACATGATATTACAATATGGCTTAATATTAACCATATCTAATTATATCACATGGTTGAATTATCATATGATAAAGTAAAATATATCTCCTTCTTCCATGTGTATGAAATGTGTGTTAATCTCCATCATCCATATGTTACATATTTACGTGATGGAAATTTTGACACTTAACATAATCTAAGTCATTCATATGTTAAGAAACATTAAATTATAATCATTTACTTGTCAAGTAAATATTAAATTATCAAATAAAATAAATAAATAAATAAATAAATAATTTATCTATTAATTAATTAACACAAACATTGCATTAATTATCTCCTATTAATCTGCCAAATCATATTTGTAGTATACTAAAAATTAACAAAAAATTTTCCAACATTGCAAGTACTGGCACGTGTTGGTTGGAAAATTTATTCAAAATAATAAAATAGCCATTTAATTATAATATCAGGGTTTATTTTGCATTATTTTGGTATAACTCATTATAACTAAAATTCTCAATGATCATAAATGACTTTTAATAAGATATCATGCCCCCCAAACATGAAGAATATAATTCTGAATAAACTTATTATGGTCCTACTTGTGTATACAGTAAAATTTCTTTATTATTGACTCTTAATCTAATACGAGCCATAAAGTCATCAAACTTATAATTCAAACGTAGGATTATAAACTCAATCATATACTAAATTTGTGTATTTGCAAAACTCATTTTTGAACACCATACACTCTAATTATAGATTTTATTCACTTATATGATAGTCTAGCCGTAGATCTCAAGCTTAATTATTTAAACTAGCAAATTCCATACTCATCATTACATGTCCTCGTACAATAAAAACATATTACCATCCAATTTCTTTCACCAAACATGGCTAGCCTAGTGGGATATTATCACACTTTGAAAAATTAAGAACATGACTAACATGAAGTTGAAGACATTTCACCTCTATAAGCGTCAAACAAAACCTGCATGCAGACTTGAATATATGTAGACATTGAAATTAAATAAATGCACATCATATAAATAGAACTCACATGTATATATGAATTTTGGTGAAGAAATATAAAATTAATAAATAAAAGTTAGAAAGCCCAGAGCCTCATCCCTAGGTTGCAACGCACTTCATTAAATAAATAGTAGACATAGACTTTGAGGTCGTAACGCGCTACAATAAAATTATACCAAATATTATACATCATATACATCATCGAGTGTTATGCCTCATATACACAAACTCAATGAACCCATGCAAAAAATGAAGACCATTAAATGACTGAAAGTGTATCCAAGCATTATAGTACTCTTCTTAAACTCTCTACGAATGCTAACTTAGAAATTGAATCCTATAAAATTGAGAGTGTGGTGGAAGAGTGAGTTTTTGAAAAAAATTTAATGAGTAGATATTGAAAATAAAAAATATAGCTTAGTTTTTAAATTTGTGCTCAAGTATAAAGGCATAAAACCAAGACTTTATAGAATAACTAAAAAGTTTTTGAAATATGAAAATATTTCAATGAAACAACTACATGTTTTAACGAAATTATTATATTTCAATTATTATAGATTTTTCGCAGAATTCTCCACCACAAATGAACTAGTCAAAAAGACTTCAAATAGCATTTTAAGTGGATAAACCTAATTTTAAATGATTATATTTGATTTAATTTATTGAGTAAAAATATAAATTTTTTTTTTCGTTTTCTAAGTTGACTTTTTCAAAATTGTATGTTTTAGTACTTTTTCATTAAAATATAAATTTATTTGTGAATATGATTTTATTATGGAAACATGTTTTATATGATATTTGAATTAATTTGTTTTCGAATGATACTTACGAGTTTATTAATATAACCTTGATTAATTGTTCTAATATCTGTTTTTGTAAAATGCTTTATAATATATTGATGCAAAGTATCATTTTTATGTTTTATAATATGAATTTAAGCGCACGCGCGCACATGTGTGTGTTTGACCTGAATTTTTGGTTTTCTAATCCCTTAGCTTAGAGCCATAAGAGAGAAAGTACAAGTGCCCTAATTGTACAAATTTATTTCATCTTAATCTTTTGATATGTTATTTCCTAGTATCTTTAGTTTCTATAAATTTTATAATGCCTTGATTCAAGTTCTAAAACTCAAGAAATGAATAAAAAAGTAAATATTGTTTACTAAACTCCTAAATTTATGGTTTTATGAAATTTAATGGTTTCAAAGATTTCCAATGCTTTATTGCTCCTATAATAACTAATAACACCTCATAAACAAATATTCTAATCTATCCTTAAAATCTAATATAGCTTAAATCAAAAAATTCATAAAATTTAATTTTTAGAACTCAACTAAAATCAAATAATCAATCAAAGAATCAAGGAGCAAAACATACCTTAAACCTCTTAAAACTTGAATTTTACAAGATTAACAAGTAATTAAACTTGATTAGGGAATTTTTGAGTAAGTAAACCATAGCCTAGGGTTAGCAAAATAAAATGGAACAAAGAAAATGAAGAATAATGAGAGCTTATATGATTCCCAAAGTGGGCTTAGGCTCCAGTGATAGGCTTACTATTTTTATCCATTTTGGCCAACTTTTATTTATAATTTGGAGAAGCATTTAACAAAAAAAATGTAGTTCTGTTTGTTAGCTTTGTAACAATTAAGAATTATCTCAATTCGAGCTCTATAATTCAAGTTATAACTAAAATATCAAAGTATGTTCAGAGATCTAAAATTATACACTTGAGTTATAATTTTCTCTAACTATCTTAAGACTTTTTAAACTAATTTTGTAAAACCATAACATACCTAATTATTAATATCATATACTAATCATTGGCAGCAATAAAACATATCAGTTATGCAATACCATTATACCTAATGACATTACCTAAACCTAAAATAGATTTGAATGTATTTAAATTAAAAAATATATATTCATATTTATAACTCTTTATAAATACAATTTTGACATATAATATATTACGGAGTTTTATTTTGTATATAAATTAAAGAATAGCAACTAAACAATATAAAATAAAATAATGTCATTAAATTAATTGTAAACATCTTTATAACTAATTACAAGAGTATATTTAAAAGAACTAATATCTCTGAACCTCATGATACGATTAGTTTTAGGACATATATTGACAAGGAGAAGTGAGTTCTGACTAGAAGAAATGGACCTTTAAGTGCAAGTGTAGGAGGAAGGTAGGAATTTATATCATAGGATAGCTAAAATTCAACCTCCCATGATAAACTTCTCCTTCAGAGTTTGGTAATTTTAATTATTTCTTGTAACTTGATTAACAGAACAGAAAGACCATTGAGGACCAATTTGAAAATCAAATATAAACTAGAAGATAATGTTTGTTTGCTTGTATGGTATAATTTCAATTTTCAATCATAGTATACAAAGTAATCACGACGGTGGCAGCTTATTTGGAATAAGAATCAGCCGACGGAGGCTACTTAGGATAAGAATTTGTGTGCCTTTAGCAATGGACAATTTATTTATTTTATTAGGATTATTAAATATTATTTTCAAATTAGCAATGGACATTTTTTTATAATATTTGCAATAGATAAATTTATTATAAGATAATTCTAGATACTATTTTAAATTTTATAAATAAGTTCTTAAGTTTTTTGTGAATCAATAAATTAGAATACAATTTGGCAAATTTAAGAAATTAATTCCTAATTTTTGTTGTTGTTGACTTTTATCGGGGATGAATTTGTTATAAATAATAAAAGTATGTTATAATTTATTATTTGTTAACATTTAGGGAGTGTTTTGTTGTTATTCTTCATTTTAATATTTATACGCTTTTCAAAATACAACATATGTCTTCCTAATTTTTTTTTTAAAAAAAAAGTGTCATGCCTTAAAATAAAAAATATATATATATATTTATTTATATATCTCTCTGTAGTAAAGTTGTTTAAAGAGATCCTCATGACTCATCTAACAGTACCAACAAGCATAACACAAATACTAAATTAAGAAGTATAAGTACTTAATAGTGTACAATGTTTTGGTATTTATTTTAAAGGTGCTTATTAAATTTAGGGGTGAGCGACATTTTGATTTGAGTAAGGTTAAAATTAAAACAAATCAAATTAAAAGATTTAGGTTGGTTATATTTCAACTTAATTTAAACTTAAATTATTGAGCAACTCAAATCAAATCAAATCATTAAAAAAAATAGATTTAGATCTATGCTTAAATTTTACTATTTTTATTTATTATTGTTACTCTAATTTTTGGTTTCATCACTATTTATAAAATTAAATTAATTAAACTTGGACAAACAATAAAAATTTAAGATGATCTAGTTTAACAAATATAAAAATTAATACAACAAAAAAATAAACGTTTAATAAAGTTAAGATAAAATTAAATAAACGTAAATATATATACCTAAAACTAAAAATAAATCTTAACCCAACGGTTTGAGTTAAACCCAAAATTTTAACCCAATTCAATCCATGCGATTAGGTTTGGGTTACAGATTATGGATTTATTTTTGTCAACCCTAATCAAAGTTAATTAGCAGTAACAGTAATTTTTAAATTAGTATATAATTACATACAAATTAAAATAATATCAAAATGTAAAATGCTTAAAGTTAAACAAAATTCTATTATTATTATTATTATTAAATTTTTAAAAATATAAAGTTGTTGTTGTTGTTGTTGTTGTTTTTATTATTATTATTATTATTATTATTAAATTACTTATGTATATGATCAAGTATAGATAAACTTAATATGAATCTTGGGGGTGATCGGATTACAGACAGGCAACACAGCAACATAGCCCAAACAAAACGGCCATCGTTTCAGGTAAGACGACGTAACAGCTGGCTAATTTTTTTTGAACACAAACTTACTTCAGAACGGGACATTGTCTGAAATTTTGAACATTCATTTGTTTTTTTTTTTTATTTAATTTATGTCGTATTGGATTTCGAATTCTGAACCACAACCATGACTTCCAAGTTGTTTTTATTTTGTTCTAGTCCACAATCATTCAACTTTGAACGACAAATTACACTTGTCTCATTCTGTGGCCATACAAAAATCACTTTTTTTAAATAATAATAATAATAATAATGACAACTTGTACGTATGTAGATTTTTAAAAAGTAGATTTTTTTAATTATATTCTAATCTTTATGCATGTATGTATGTACGTATGTCAATATTTTTTCTTTTTTAAATATGGGCGTAGATTCTTGTATACTATTATAAATCTCATATATACTGTTCTATAAACTTTAACACGTATTTATGTATGTTAGTTAAAATTAATAAAAAGAAAACACTAATTTTATTAATTGATTATCATCTACTTTTTTTTTTTTTTTTCATAAAATGAAGAATTTTTTTTAATTATGTTTGTAACCTACAATAATAAGAATGTTACAAAATTACATGATATTTTTTTCAATATTTTTAATAATTATTTATTTTATTATGTATTTAATTAAATAAATATTATTTTTAACAAATTTATGATCTTTAAAAATAAAACAAAAAAAAGGCTAACTCAATAGTATTATTAGTCAAAGTTTGTGAAACAGTTATGAATCTATTTACGGTACTTTTAGTCCCAAAAGTAAAAAGAAAACTAATTATTAAGGGAGAAAATTAAATTAAAATTAATCATATCCAATTAAATATAAATATATACAGTACATTACTCTCACAAATATGTTAATTATTGTGTTTTAAAAATTAAGTAAAAATACAATAATTTTAAACATTATCCTAATTTGTTTGGGCAGACAAACAACAATGGTTATGCTGATGAGCTTGGTTTGATTAGTGACTTTCGTGTGAAATTAGATAAGTTGGTTGGCATGGTAAGCAGGAACACGCAACTTCATTTATTTCCAGTTATTGATAATTTGTTGGCAAATGCATCCCACATTTTCCTTTTATAGTGTTGTTCAAGAACACGATGCTTTCCTTTTCATGTTTTATGGGATGGGATATTAATCCGGTAGACCCCCTGAATTTTGGCAAAACAATAAATAAAGACAAACGTTAATCTTTTTTAATAAATAAGTTCAATTTATAACAAAATAATAACAAATGCCAAAATTTTATATGTTTAAATTGTGTCTTTATTTATTATTATTTTACTAAGATCTTAAAACCTATCCGGGTTCTTCTATTTTCCTTTTTTATGTATGTATGCATGGCTTAAAGATAAGGATCTTAAAATACAAATTTTTTATATCGTGTTATATTTTATCTTTTTTTTATATATTCAATATAAACCAATTCCAAAATATGAAATAATAAAAAAAAATTATTAAATTTCTTATCTTATTCTAGAAAAATTTATCAGTTAATCAATTAATACTAACATAATTCCATTCAATATAAACCAAATCAAAATTATATATATAAAAAAAAAGTATTATCTCTCATATTATTTTTTAAAAAATTTATCCATTTAACTAATTTAACTTCCCTTTGTCCATAGTTTTAGAAAAAGGATCTCTTGTTTTTCATTTCCATTCCCATAGCCCTTAATCGTGAAATAACGATTGCTTGTTGAACCTTGTGAATTGCATGAAAGTAGGACACTCCTAATTTGTGGGTCCAACTATCTTGTAAGAATGACTTTTGTCCTTCCAAATTTGATTATCCAAGGCTTTAATAATATGTTTTTAATTATTTTTGCTAATGTGATCAATAGAACAGAAACAACAACGAGGGCTAATTTGAAAATTAAATATAAATTGCATGATACTGTTTGTTTGCTTGTTTGTTATAGTTTTCAGTCATTCAGCAGTACAAAATGATATCACGGCGGTGGGTGCTTATTTGAAATAAGATCAGCTGACGCAGCCTACTTCCAATTAGAATGTGTGTTGAGAATAGGAAAGTCAGTGAGGGAGATACGAATTGATTTCCTTAATTGCATGATTCATTGTTTTTCCTTTCTTGATTCTGTACAACTATGGTATGGGAAATATTAACGGGATTCACCCGTTGATTATGGCATTCCTTTAGTTTTTATTGTGTATATAACTTTGTCATACAATGGCGGAATAGACAAATGACTTTTTCAATTCTTCATAATGTGTGTGCCTTTAGCCATGGACAATTTATTTATACATGTATGTCTCATTCTGTGGCCAAACAAAAATCACTTCTTTTTTTTTTTTTTTTCAAATAGTACTAATAATAATGATAATAATAATAATAAATGCAAGTAAACGTGTTTTTATGTTATTTTCAACATAACCTACAACAATAAAAGTATTGAAAAAATTGAAGAATATGTATTTTTTTAATTCTACATATGAAAGAGTAATGAGTCCATATGTAGTATTTTTAGTTGCAGAAGTAAAACTAATTATTAAGTGAGAAAATTATCCATATCCTATTAACCATATACAATAATTGAAAATATTATCCTAATTTGTTTGGGCAGAGAAATTGTTATGATCATGAGCTTGTTTGATAAGTTATTTTTGTGTTAAATTAGCTAAGTTGGTTAGCATTGTAAGTAGGAGCACGCCACTTTATTCATTTCCAATTATTGATAAATTTTTGCAGATTCGTCCCACAAAATTCCAATTATATTATTTTTCAAGAAAATTTTATGGGATTTTAATCTTGTAGACCCCTGAATTTTGGCAAAAAGACACTTTAATCTTTTTTAATAAACAAACTCCCAATATATATATATATATATATATATATATAAATCTGTTTTCATCAAATGCCAAAAATTTTTATGTTCCAATGACCCAAGTGTGTCTTTATTAATTATTTTACTAAAAATTTAAAATTTCTTTTACGTATGCAAAGCTTAAAGAAAATAGTCTTATAATACAAAATTCTTATACATTTTGTATTTTATCTTCCTTTTATATATTAAATATAAACCAACTCTAAAATTAAAACAAATAAAAAAAAAAGTTAAATCTTTTAAATTATACTAAAAATGTTTATCATTTTGATCAATTAATACCAACATATTTCCATTCAATATAAACCAAATTCAAATTCAAAAAAGTATTATATGTCTTGTATTATTCTAAAAAAATTTATCCCTATATTTTCATCCAACTGTCTTGTAAGAATGACTTTAGCCCTTCTAAATTTGATAATACAGGACTTTCAAATATGTTTTAGGTTGACTGCATGAATAATAACAACCCATTTTTATTTATTATATTGCCTTTTTTTTTTTTTTGTCCCATTTAATTGTATCATACCATGTCAATTTATTCGGGGTAGATTTTTATAACCGATTTATATGCACAAAATTACTTATTTAAGTTAAAAAAAAAAAAATCAATTAGGTGAACGTACAACTAATACATCCCCAAAGGCAGGCTTTCTATTATTAGGGTCACAATTGAATAGCATTCCAACATCTTATCAAATCTACGGGGCCCTGGGAGCCTCATAATCCTGAAGGCAGGAATAATAACAACAATGCAACGAGCAAGTTCTAAATACATGCACCTACAAGCTTCAGAAAAGTCAAAACAAATGGTAGCCTTAACCGTCCTTTGGTCTTTCAACCGGTCTTTTCATTTAAATCTTTCATAATCTAAATGATAAGCCTCTTTCAACCACTTACAATCTCAAAAATTGACAACTTTTTTCCAAGCAATTATCAAGAGAAGCACAATTTCAAGCACTTCAAGCCACAAAGGAGTCTACATCTCAACATGACGAGAATTGACAAAAATCAAAAATATCATATCAGGTTGAAATTGAAAGGAGAATTCCTTATCATCAAATCATTATTAACAATAACCAATAATAAATCACACAGGAAAAAAAAAAAAAAAAGAGAGAGAAATAAAATACAAAACAAAAAAATAAAAATAGACCGAGAGTTGGATTTTACAAAACTCCAATTCTACCCACAACTAGAGAGAAAGGACTATTTCCCAGACATGCTAATATAGCCGGGGCCACCTCTCCGGTCCAAAAATAACATCAATGGCCCTACGAATCATTTTTTTTCTTCTGTAAGAAAAGAAAACCATGAATAGGAACAAGAAAAAGAAACAACAAAATTTTAATTATGAAAATCAAGAACTGACCAAATCTCCTTGTCGTTATTTCCAAGCTCCAGCAGCTTTCTTATCATCTTTTCCAGGTGTGAACCTTGGCAGAGTCAAGAGGGTATTAACTCTAGACACTCCTTCAAGAGCAGACCAATCTGTATTTGATTCATCGTGCTTTAGGGAATCCTCTACATTTTCTTGGGGGTGTACCTCTTCACCAGTTCGGACAGTTCCTGAGCGGTCCAGACTGGTTGGTCTAGAGGGATCATCGTCTTTCTCAGAGTCAGCATTGACTTCTGCCACTGGAGTTTGCTGCACTTTGGACTTGAAACTGGAGGTAGTAGATATACTGTTTAAATTGGGGTTAGAGTTGAGGAAGAGGCAAACCACTGCACAATCGTCAACTTTTGAAGTTGGATACTTGTATCTCCAAGCTCGAACTGCAGACTCAACCAGGGTTCGAGCTGCTGACGAACGTACAGGGGCCGAAGCTACAATGTCTACCACTTCTTTGTTTGAGAGAACATCCCAAATCTATGAAAAATAAATTGTAGCCAAGTTTTAATCAGGAAAAATATGTGGGGAAAACAAAACAAAAGGAAAAATGTTAGAATTAAAGTCTCCCTTACCCCATCTGTGGCCAAGACAACAAACTCATCTTTATCAGTGATGAGTCGATAGGATATATCAGGCACAGAGATCAGACCAAAATCCTTGAGGCAAAAATCTCCAAAAGCCCGTGCCATCGCAAGACCAGGAGAATCATTGTTTGGTAGCCAAACTCGAGCAACCTCAGGCTCATCCTGAAGTGCAAAGACACGTCCTTTACATTTTCGTATTCTCTCTGCTTCGGCTGTAAGAGAAAACAGTGCTTATGTTCAATATATGTTAAAAATCAATAGCAATCAGAAAAGATAACACAACGAAGCACATGATTAAACAGCTATTAGTCGCCCTTTTTTTTTTTTGGTATTCTTTGTCTATCTTCCAGATCATACACAAATTCCTCATCCATCTAGCAAGTAAATCCACTAGCTTGAAGGGCAATAGGAACAAAACAAAAGTACGAGTCTCCAACTATGACAACTGAACCACATGTACGTTGTATGTTACAGTCCGTCATCAACGACATTATTAATGCTAGCTTTAAGCAATAATATGCAAGGATTTGGCCTTGCCAATGTAATCGGTTTGGACCAATGCACTCTAAAGAAGTATGTGCATTAGGATAATCTCACACCAGGTCAACTGAGACCATAACACAGTTTTCTCTGATTTTACAACCTTTAGTTTGTACACAATCTCTGCAAATAGTCACCAGATTCTTAGGATTGTGTGCTGTTCTGTAGTTCTAAGCTTAACATTCTTCCAAAAACCACAAAATCTTTTAATAGATTTAGTTCCTCTAATGTTTTTACTGCCCATGACTTTGCAAATAATACAGGAATCCTAATATCAATATCGATTGCAGTAAAAAGATAGTGCTTGAATGAATTACACATAAAAAACAAAATTGTTACCAGATTACTTGGGAAAAAAAAAATTGTCAGCTTACAACTCCTATCAATACAACGTTTATGTTTTGATCTGTTATTTAACAACAAATCTAGCTCTGCTACTAAACCACTGGAATCACAAGACTTAACAGGGACAAGAATTGAAGAAGGAACAACCATTGATGGATTGAAAATGAGGCGTAAAAAATAACATAAAAAATGAAAACGGTAATAAAATTAGAAATCATCACTGTATACAGATGCAAGATAGAAATAAGTCTGTGGCAAGTTTCCACTTATACCGTGTAGTGACATGCACCGCTTAAAGCCCTATTTATCTTCTTTAGCGGGAAAAGACTCTCATTTTAGAAATGGATGAATGAACACAGTTATTTTTGTTGTTGTGATGTCTTGTACGTGATTTGTGTACGGTGCTATAATCTTCAAATTCAGTGCAGTGGGAACAGTTGAGAAGAACTGATGCATAGAATAGGAGAGAAAGAAAGGGAGATAAAGAAAAAGACCTGGAAGATTTGGTTTAAGATCCACAGTCAACTGTACTGCAAGAAGAGAATCATCTTCGTCTCTCATGCCCAGTACGACCCTGGAGTCCCCAACATTTCCGATGACAAGATATTGACCCTACACAAACAGTAGCAGAAGCAATTGTTCTCTTGCAATCAACAAGGATATATTGCAATGGTAAAATCTAATTCAAACAAGTTTCGAACTGATGCAAATTAAAACCTGCTTAATCAAGGTCACTGCTGTTGTCCCGCTGCAGAAACAATCAATATTTGCGTGGATTCTTAGTTCCCTGTCCATGAATTTGAAGGCCTTCAGAAATGACTCCTTTAGCTTTGGAAAGAACTCCAGAAACTTTTCTGCTTCCTCAAGGTCAACGGAGGGACTAGATTGTTCATCAGCAGATACAAAAGCAGTATCCTCAGAGTTTATGCTTCCAGCAGTGTTGAGACTTATCTCCTGGACAACTTCCACCCTACTGGTATTCACTTCCCAGTGAGAGCTCAGTTTTAGAGGAAGAGCATCCCTTACTCTCTTTGCAACCATATGACCATAAGGACCATGGCCATCAAAAACACCGCAAAAAACTGTATCGGCCCTCGATGCAAAATTCTGTAAACATCACAATAATCAAGTGGATTACGGTCCATTGTCACATCCAGGTACAAAACCATTAACTTTCCAACTATCCAAAAAGAAAAAAGAGAAACTGATAAAATTAAGGCTCTTTAAATATATCTCTTCTGAAGAGACACTCTGAATGCTTCCAATTACCATTAAGACATTATTACAACTTTAAAATGTACTGTGACCATCATGACAGAAAACATGTTCCCAGAATTAATATTGGCATTTTGAATTAATTAGTACTGATATGATGCACATGTCTAAGATGAATAGATCATGTAAAACTTATAACTGCAATCGAGAAAATAGAATGCAATATCTATGGAACAAAATGAATTGCTAGTATACAAAAATGCAGATGAAGTTGATAGATATCCAAAGTAAAATATAATCGCCCAAGGTCCATGGTAGAACATCGCAACAACCTCGTACAAATTAGAAAGGGCGAAAAAACTTGTTCCCTGGGAACCCTGAAACGTATGACCATGAAAGGTAAACAAAATCTTTTGATGCTCAAACAATAGTCAAACTGCTGCCAATTAATAAAGAATGATGCTTGTTTCTTGACCCAGAAAGTAGAGAATCCTCTAGCAGGATGTCTCTGAAGAACATAAGTAAGAAGAAAAAGATGATTATTCAATGAATTCCACACCAACGTCAAATTTGATATTCAGCGACACCCATCAAAATGTACAAATAAATCTGATAAATTACTCTTCCATTGGCTAAGCAAACAACAACAATTAAACAAATGACAATGAAGCTAGTCAAGAAACACAGTAAAAAAATATAAATCTAATAATTTACCAATAACTGCTAATTTCAACAGAACCAAAATCAAAAAAGAAAAATGATCTGTAACGCGTGACTAAGAGAAAGAGCTAACCTCCCAAACAATCATGGCATCTTGATTTGTTCCTTTCCTGCCTCGTTGGGTAAACAGAGAAGCAATCTCACTTGAACCATTCAAGAACAACCTCCCAGGAATCCGATGCAACGGCTCCTCCCTCCCGTCGTCAAAAGAAGGATTTCTTGACCCCAGTTTTTTCTTTGAGCTCTTCCTCTTCCTGATCTCCAGGCCCGGAGAGGATGGCGAACCTGGGATGGGGCTCCTGCTTTCTGCAGAGAAGCAGGACCCCATTCTGAGGGCCCTGATAATGCTTAATAAGCACTCCAGAACAGCCACACAATCACACCACCTATTTTCGGAAGACGAATCCGTCAGAACTCGTTGGTAAATCCCTAGAAACACTTCTGAATTCTTTGCCTGCAAAATAGATTAATCCACAAGTTAACACTCAAATCTCCAACCATCAACCAAATGTCGCCACAAAAAAAAAAAAAGACTAACAATACGCAGCCTAATTATCAGATCAATCTGAAATTCACCCTTGCAAATCTTCAACCAATCAATACACAGTTTAATTATCGGGTTAATCCTTATTGGTCTAAAATCTCTTGAATTACAATCCGCTAAACAACTCACAGCATAGTTATCTGATAAATTCACAAATTTGCCTCTAAATTCATTTGAAAAACACAAGATGCAAAGCTAAGAAACAGAATCAAGCAGAAAGCCAAACCAAATTTGATTCTAAAGCTTTCAGCTTACCAGGAAAGAAAGGAGACTTTTTGAAGCAACAATGATTAAAAAAAAAAAATTCTTCTTCACTTCCTCTGTCTTCCTTTTTGTATCAGAGAAATGAAATATCAACAAAAAGCTAAAAAGGGATGTATTTTATAAAAACAGATCTATTGTACACAAAACACTTATTCAGTTGCAAAATACAATAATTCCTCCAACTTTAATGCATATGAGAAAACTAAAAAATCTCAAAACCGATCTAAGAAAACACTTGAAACAATCAAAATTGTTTCTCGCCAAAATTAAAAAAATGCCAAAATTGTCACAGGATTTCACAAAATTGAGCTTCAAAACATCACCAAGACAGCAACTTTTCACCGGATCAAGCTAGAACTGATCAAAAAGGACCAAACTTGATAGAAATCAAGCCAGTATTGTTGAAAACAATGTGAAAACAAAAGGTGAGTCTCAATTCACAACTGGGTATACAAGGAAACCACTTACATGCAGAATAAAACAAGACATCAAATGGGTAAAGACTGATTTTTGATTGTGAAAGATAAGAGTGAATGACTTTCAGAAAGAGAAAATAAAAATAATAACAAAAAAAAAAAAACAGAGAAAGACAGTTTCAATTCAGCAGAAGTAACTACAACCACCCAACAATAAACCCGCTCTTTCTTTCTTTCTTTCTTTCTTTCTAATTTTTCTCTCAGATTTTCAGCTTTTGAGAGAGAAAAGACGTCACTTTCTATGAGGCTAGTGAACTTGTTTGAGAACAAGATTTGGTTAAATCTGGTGGGTATTAATAGGAGATTATGAGAAAATAATTTAATATTTATTCAAATTAATTTTAATAAAAAATAGAAATTAAAAATAATAATCATAATAAAAAATTGTGTTGGGAGTTTGGGGCTCCTCATTTCCATTTTTAATTTTAATTAACTATTAACAGATAAGTAAACTGAGTGTTATAGAAATAATATGGTAAGGCACATTTTAATCATTTATAACGAATAGGTTCAGCCGCATTACAGCAGACAATGGGGACCTATTTACCACATCCGACAAACGTATATCTTTATTTATCATTTCTTTAAACAATAGGGGCCTATCTATTGTTTTCTATTTCTCGTTTTTGTTTTTAGTTTTGTTATTTGCATTAATGCCCTATATTTGGATATATTTCGACATTTGTTTGTCTGGTTTTGTCATATTTCTAGTCTTTACAATGTAAGTTGTAAAAAGCAGAAGCTAAAGTCAAAAGCAAAAGTTGATTCGATTCTTTTCGGCGATCGAAAAGTTCAAAAACACGTGCTTAAACATGAATTAACGGATGCCATTGAAGCTCGTTAAACGGTGAGACCCAAGTATGTAAGTTGCAAAATGTGAACTTAATATTATTTATTTGAAAATATTTTTTTAAAAAACAATATTTAATATTTATTGTATTAATAATATAACAAATACAATGAATTATTATATGAATTATAAAAATTATGTATTTATACTAAATTAAATTAATACATGTAATATGACAACTCTATTGATTAAAATTATAAGGTAAGTATCGTGATAATGCTTCGAAAAAATAAAACTTTATATATATATATATATATTTATCAAAAAAATGAGTCTTATTTTACATAAATTTGTTTTTTAATTATATTATAAAAAATATTTTTAAATACATGAAAAATATATTAATTTTGATTTGTATAAAATTTTGTTTATCATAACTTGAGTCAGATGGTCTATTAAAATTATTTTTGCAAGTAAAAATATTTTTTTTATTTTAAAAAAACAACAATAATAATAATAATAATATATTTCTGAAATCTATTACTTGACAGTTTACGTTGATAAATTCATGCACATAATAAAGTAAACGTCACATCTTCAATCTTAGAGACGACACGTCGCACTTACTTTATGGAAAGAAAACTAAGATCCAACTTTCAAAATCTAATGATTTCCCCATTTTTGTATGTGCTTTTAATTTTACAAAATTTACAATAAGTAATATGGAATCCGTAGCAATACCGTATATTAACTTTAATTGGCAGTTTATTTATTTTTCAAGAACAATTTATTTAAAAAAAAAAAAACAACTTATCACTATTTGTTAAACTGCTTTCATCACACTGTATCATAAACAAATATAGCCTTCAATTATATTCTCTTTTATTTTATTGAATATGGACCGAATCTGAATCCTACCTATCCTAATGTGAACGAAATTTTAATATGTTAAGAAAAAAATAAAATTCAAGTTGTTGTTGTAATTTTGACAAATTATATATTTACTAATTAATAGGCAAAATTATTGAAATCATAAAAATATAATTGAATTTATATTGACTTAACTTGAAATCCATTAACTTCATAGCCTAAAATCATTCCTGTTGCATGTAGAAATTAATTTTCTATTTCCCCATTAAAATTAGAAGTTGAAACCAATAATTTGATTGAGAAATTGAAATTAAAAAGCTACATTAATCGTATAAGCCTTACAAGTTACAATTGTTTTAATTAATATTTTACATCAATTTTAGCATGACAAACGCCTATTTTGTTAATTATCAAAGAATTTTAATTAATATACAGGCTTATGAAATATTTTGCCAAAGATAACAAAAGCATAGGTTAGGCATCAAATTATTTAATTTTCTAACAAATCTAATGTAAATTGGTAGTGTAACCGAAACATCAATTATGGCCCCAAAATCTTTTCCAACTTCAAGCGATTGATTTGACCCGAAGAACGTGAAACATGTTTCTAAATTATATTATCAATTTTATTTTTATTTTTTCTTGAAAAAAACAAACATTATCATTGCTAACTCTATAAAAATTATGATTTTTTTCTATTGCTTTTTTGAATCAAATTTGAATCTACCGATATCATATGAATTTAATCCAAATGATATAACAATTAGCTTGTCATTTTTTCTACAAATTATGATATTATTTAATATACTGATCCATTGCTGTTGATTTCAAAATCTTTTCTTAATAAGAATTTACTTAATATTTAATTTTTTTGATTATGTACAATTTTATTTGTATTTTATTACCTATAATTTACATTGTAATATTCCGTTCATCAAACCCGTTACTTTAATTTTAAATTTAAATTTGAAATAAGATTTAAATGGCCACCAAGATTTTATTAGTTTTAAAGTTTTGAATAAGGTTTAAAATGATATACTATAAGTCAAAAACGAACATCTATAACAAGAGTTATGACATTTTTATGTAGATTGCACTAGGTTAACAATAATCGTAATGTACAATTTTAAGTTCTAGAGTATATTTCGATATTTTTTCGATAACTTACGTTATGGACTCAAATTGAGGTGATTTTTAATGCACTAAAAGCTAACACATATAAATATATTTTTTATGTTGAACACTTTCCCAAATTATGAAAAAAAAAAACTTGTTAAAATGAGTTAAAATAGTAAACCCATTACTTGGGTCTAAACCAATTGGATAACTATGTAACCTTACTTTTCTCTTTCTCTCTTTATTTTCCCCAACCTCTAGCCACAAAAATCTCTTTCAATTCTCTTGCAAATATTGGTCAAAAGAGCTCAAAATTATCAAATTATGGATACCAATCAAATCTTTAAGGCTTCTAAGGTAAGAATTTATCTTTGATATAAAGTTCTCGTTATGTTAAAAAAAAATAGATTTTATGAATTTTATTATTTAAGCTTGATTATGCTCTAATGATATATTAGAATACTTATTTGTGAGTTATTGTGACTTATTAGAGGAGTAATAGATCATGAAAAACTTTTAGAATCATTAAATCCCATAAAACTCGAAATTTAGGAGTTCAATAAATAATATTCACACTTCTTTCCATATTTTGAGTTACAAAACATTAGGGAATAGTGGCTCCAAAAATTAGCCAAAGATTCCATAGGTAGAATTCCTAGTAAATTTTTAAAGTTCAGTTGTTTTATAGGAGCATGCAAGCTAGATAACATATAAAAAATGTATCATAACTTTAGTTAGAGTTATCTTAATTTTGATCCTTAAAATTTTTGGAAACTAGACATATAAGGGAACATTATATTAAAAATTCACTCCCATGGCTTATCATGATAATTTTCAGTAAATTTCGAATGTTAACTTACCTGCAAAACTTTTACAAATTAAGAAGGTTTTATGTGTTTTAACTATAACCCAAGTTAGGCAATTCTAAACTCAAATCAGGCTTATAACCATTAGTTCATAAATATTTCCTTATTAACTATTTATAATATTTAAATATATTGTTTTGTATTCTAGATTTATAAAAGAAGTATCCTTCACCGCCTTTGACATCATAGCGAGTGTGATCCAAAACTCATCTCCAATTGTGATTGAATAAATTTGATTTTAAATAATTATATTTAATTTGATTTTCATAAATTGATTTCATTTGGAAACCCATTGGTTTGAGATAATAATCAATAATTTTATTTTATGATATTTATCGTGTGATAAAGTTTTATATAAGAAGTATGTATTTGATTTAGAAAATAAATGCAATTATTTTGCATTAACTATTTTTGGTTTCATTGTGAGTTTTGAAATTTGATTTATATAATTTTGTCTTAAATCTCATAATATTATGATTTATGATTTAATTAAGTACTCATTATGATTTTATAATTTTGAATTTGTGATTATAAGTTTTGGCTTAATTTTCTGCTTTCAATTTTTTTTAGTTAGAGCTATATGGAAGGAAGTACACGTGCCCTAATTGTATAGTTTGATAAATGTATATTTATAAATACCTGTATAGTGTAAGAAGTAAGGGCGAAAAGAGATCTGATATCTGATACTCGACTTATACTAACCCTATCTAACTAGCTATTTTCTGAATGGAGGATATCTAATTTTTGAATTTAATTTTTTAAAATTATTAAATTGTTTGATAAATCTATTTAAAGCATTTTGTAAGATAATTTCTAAGAGGTGTTTTTAAAATCAAACTTTAAGACTTTATTTGGTTATAAAAAATGAATTTAAAATTTATTTTATTACTATTTCTTTTTTTTACTCACTAAGTTCTCACAGTAACTTGGATTAAAATTAAATCCATTTCTAAGTCATTTTGATAGAAAGAAGAAGTTCAAATTTTATTTTAACATTTGAAATTTCTCTTTTAGTGTGTGTGTGCACGTGCGCGTTTAAACATACACTTTATTTAAATTTATTTGCATGTTTTATCATATTTATGTTTAATTCAATATAAAACAAGGATTGCATTAGGTTTTCCAAAGCTTATGAGGGTGGGATATCCTCGTCTCGTACCGATTATGTCCCTAACTTTTCAGCGTGTCACATACATATTTATGTTTGTTAATATAAAATTTTGAATCATAAAAACTTTTTGTCTTATTTGAATAATTGTATGTAAATGTCACATAATTTAGATTACAAAATTACTTTTATAAAAATAACATTATTTAATAAAGTAAAATATTCTAAATGTCAAAGATATAAAATTATTGATCCTATCTTCTTATAATTAAAGTAATATTATAGTATTTATGATCCCTTGCAAGTCATACATATCATTTTATGATATTTTATATATAGAATGTTGGTTATGTGCCCAGGATTCAATAAAGATAAATATATAATTATATACTATTAATAAAATTAGTTTTTTATTTATAAGTTTTGTTTATCATAAAATTGACTATTTATAACATAAAGTCTTTAAAATGATAATAAGAGAAATTAACTTAAATTTATAAGATCCCGTCATTCTTAAATATTTTTAACTGTAAGATTATCAATACTATAACATTGATAAATTCGATTTAAATTGGTATATGTTATCTTTGCTTTTTTAGAATAGAAATATAATCAAATATCATAAATTATTAGTGAAGATATTCACTTAATCTAATATATAGATATTTGTTAGAGAATAAGTATATTGAACTGACCTACTTGAAAACTCATATGGAGTATTATCCACATATATATAGTATTTTTATAAATTACGATGGTATGAATAATTTTTAGACTTGAGATTTTTATGGTATTTTATATGTTAATCTATATGTTTTAACATTACATCTTTGTTGTCCATAACAAGATTGTGTATAAGGTAATGATTAGATAATATGAAAAGTACACAAAAGTTGTGAGAGATTAAGAAAAAATTTGCTGCTCTAAATAACATAGTCGATATGTCAAGTGGTACTATTTTGACATAAGTAATAATATAAGTCATGGCCATAACAAGTTCTAAATATAATTTTAGAGATTCTAAAATTATAATATCAACTTAAGTCAAAAAATTTTCAATAACTATGATTTAATAGAGTAGACATTTTTTATACTCTATAATTATAATTATAGGTAGGATATATATGAGGTAAAGGATTGAATTGTACGATAATTGCACACATAATATTTTACTAAAATTAGTATTCTTTTTCAATTAAAAGCTATGATGCATTGTTAGACGTGCTCTTAATTTATGAAAATTAATTTTTTAATTAAAGAGTTAATTGAAGACACATTAATTATATTAATTTATTTAAACTTAAGAAATTTATAATTATCTCTATTGTCAATATAAAAAAGAACCTAATAAATCATATACTTTAAAAAATTAAAAAAATTAAAGATAAGTTACGTAACATTAAGATTTATGACTTAATTATTAAGTTCTTAAATTTTTGGAGTAAATTCATAATGTTAAAAATTATGGATAGAAAACTAGATTTTAAAAATTTTGAGTCATTTTGTAAATTTAAAAATATTAATGCTATTTTATAATCTTTAAAAATATGCGCACTATTTTTTAATTTCTAAATGTTTAAAGGTTAAAATATAATTAAATAAATTAGTTATTTTTAATTATATATCTAGATTTATTATAATAGTAATATCTATTTAATTAATTTGATTACTTAAAAGGATAATTAGTAATATGATAAATTCTATTTAATTAATTAAAAAATAATTAGTTATTTAATTATAGTGAAATAGTAATTATATTATATGAGATTAAACTCTATCTCTATTTAAACACTTTTAATGTGATTAAGAGTAAATAACTAAAAGTTATAAATATCAAAATTAAAATATTGTACTGTTTGTAAACTTCTTTTTTAAATCCAAATTGAAATTATATTAATTTTTTTGTATGAACAATATTATTATAAAGGAAAAATCACAATTTGATTTCAATTTTTGATACCTTTTGTTATTTAATGAATATATCAACTAATAAATTATTTGTGGCATTGACTGCTTCAACGATATCTGACTTATCACTATATATTAAATTGCTCTAATCACACGTTACTATAAATAAATAAATAATGAAGGCTTTTATTATATTATATTGTATTATATTATTTATTTAATATGAACCAAATTCAAATCCTACCTATCTTATTATTTATTTAATAATGTAGTTGTTTTCTAATCATGCATAATTATTGAAATCATAAAATATTCATTGAGTTTATATTGATTTTACTCGTGGTCCATTAAGTTCATTGCTTACAATGATAGCTTATGATGTAGATATTAATTCCCTACTTTCCCATTAAAACTAGAAATCGAAACCATCAATTTGATTAAGAAATTGAAATTGAAACCATCAATTTTATTTATCATATAAGCCTTATAAGTTACACTTATTTTAATTAATATTTTACATTAACACACAAAACAACCTATTTTGTTCGACAAAGACTTCCAATCAATATATAGTTTTGTGAAATCTTTTGTCATCGAAAAACATAGATTAGTGATCAAATTATTCAATTTTCTATAAAAATAAAAAATAAAAAATAAAAAATTAACATACCCATATAATTATCCATCAAAAATTAAAAAAAAAAATCAATTGTAAATTTGTATTGTAACCGAAACATCAATTGTGGCCCCAAATCTTTTTCAACTCGAGGCAATTGATTTGACCGGAAGAACGTGAAACATGCTTCTAAAATCTATTATCAGTGTTTTTTTTTTAAAATTATTTTTTTTCTCTTTAAAAAAATTTATCATTTCTGACTTTATAAAAGTTAATGATTTTTTTATTTCTTTTTTCAATCACAGCTGTGTTAAAATTGAATAAACAGATATCATGTGAACTAAATGGGAATGATGACTGACAATCAATTTGTCACCTTCAATATAAATTATTATGTTATTTAATACATTTACCCATCAATTAACTTGTCATTTTCTGTATAAATTATCATGTTATTTGGTATATTAATTCCTCGATCATGTTGAGATCTTTTTTTAATACGAACTTAAGTTTTTTAGACTTTTTTTAATATTTTACTTAATTATTTATATTTTATTAATTATTATTTACATATTTAATTTTATTTATATAAAAATTTATATTATAAAAAGTTCATATTATACTATGTCACATCATTTAATATATATAAAAAAAATATAGCATTACTCAATTAAGTAAGACTTTAAATGTGAAAGGAAGAAATTATCGATCCCATCTTGTAAAAGTGTAATATTTAAAATCCCTTAAAAGTCATGCATGTCATTAAATTATATATATGTGTGTGTATGTGTGTGTATTGAGTCTCTAAAAGTTTTTGTATAGAAGCCGTCACTACATAATATTAAATTTCTAAAATTTTATTTTATAATAAGAATTTATAAATTTTTTAAAAATATATTATATAACTCTTTTAAAATTTGTGACGATCTCATTTTGTAAAAAATTTAATATAAAAGTAACTTATATATCTACTATAGTATTGTCATTTTTTTGATCATAAATTGACTAAGTAAAACATAATATATGTTCAAATTACTCTTTATTTATTTATTTTTTGTAAGTAAAATTTTAAATAAATCATCTTGATCTAATTTTTAAAACTTATTAGGTATAATTTTTAAAATAAATAAAAATATTCTATTAAAAAAAGCTTTGTCATATATATATTAATTTTCGAACACATTAATTTAAAATTACTTATTATTTTAGATAAGATTCATATTCTACAATAAACAAAAAGATAACTTTGTTATATAAATATTTCAATGGTGCTAATCAATATTAATAACACAAACATCGAAATATTTTAAATATTATTCTTTAGAGCATTTTTATCCTATAATAATTGTACTAAAATTTTAAAATAATATGATAATATATACAAATGATATTTGTTTTACGTAAATTAAATATTTACACTCTTAAAATTTAAAAATATTAATTAGTAACTAATATAGGTAAATTAAAGAATCAAACAAATTATATAAAATTGATTAAATTCGAGATTGACTTAAAAAGAATAAATAAATTAGGATTTTTGTACCATGTTTTGTTAATAAAAAATTAAAAATAATGGTGCCTGAATTATAAAAAATATTTTGCAGTCAAGTACAACTAGATTATGCTATAGATATAAATATATATATATATATATAATATATGATCTAAACTAAAACTTAATAAGTTTGATAAATTCTAGTACAAAGGAAAACAAAAACGGTTTAAAAGAATAATATGTGTATTTTTTTACAAAATTATTTATAAAATTAAATTATCATAAATTTTAAAAAAGATATTTTATAAACCATTTACCTAATAACAACTTTAAGTTTTGTCAACTTTCATTTCAACCCGCAAGTATATTATCTTCTATTGTCATAATCATCTGAAATTTTAAAATTACAAAATAAATATTTTAAATTTTTATCAAAATTTTTCCCAGTCCATAATTTTAAAATCTTTCATTTTATAATAATAAATAACATCTAAATCTTCAATTTTCTAAGATAAATTTTTTATCTAGAATAAAAAGTTCTCAATCCCTATTGATAAATTAAATACCCTTTAGTCATAGATT
Organism: Swietenia macrophylla; assembly: GCA_032401905.1. Classification (NCBI taxonomy): domain Eukaryota; kingdom Viridiplantae; phylum Streptophyta; class Magnoliopsida; order Sapindales; family Meliaceae; genus Swietenia; species Swietenia macrophylla. The sequence continues at coordinate 8,076,840 of CP135571.1, forward strand.
ACATATACTGATATTGGAATTATCAAAACTTACCTTGGGGAGACAAATGCCACTACGATTCGATCACCGTGTTTGATATTTAGAGAAGAAAATCTCCCTTGAAATATTGGCAGTAGATAATCTCACCTGGTGTGAGTTGATATCTGGAGTAAGCTTTAATTTTTATAATTCAAACTCCCAGTACAATCCTAATATAATATCAATGCTATAAAAAAAAAAAACTTGAGTTTATAATGGTAATTATCCTATTACAATGGGAATAGCAGATCTATTTGTTATAATAGATAAACTATTTCTTTATTGGTGAAATCATGAAGACTCAAGGACCCATTTGCAATTATGTTATTTTATAATCATCTGAAAATTTAAAATTACCAGATAAACACTTTAAGCTATGACAAATGTCATTTCAACCCACAACTATATTCCATTTTATAATTCACCTGATATTTTGATGATTACGCTGATAATTAATATTATAATATGTAAGTTTTTGGGGGTGTACAGCTTAGATAAGCTGTGAAGAGACGAGATCTTGCATGCACATGATCACACGAACTCATGTTCCCTCACTTAAGGAAACTACATGTCATTCCTCTGAGGACCAGTGTCCCACCTCCACATTTGTATATCTTTATGCAAAATTAGCTTACCATCTATTTATAAAACAATGTATCTAAACATTATTAGATTTTGTTATAATATTGCTTAAATAATTCTAATGTTAATATTAAAATAACATAAAAGTAAAAAAAAAAAAGCGTTTAAGGTGTTGTTATGAAAGATAAAATTGATATTATCAAAGTTAATATTGATAATAATAAACTCAATAGCGATAAAACAATTATTAAGATAATATAAACATCAAAAACCAAATAAGTGATACTTTTTAGAAGTAAATAATATGTTATAAAACATAACTATAATTTTATATTAATTTAGTAGTAAAATATTTAATGATAAGTATATAAGATTTTTTCGATAATACGTACTATTTAAACTTAGATAATTTTACATTAATATCAAAAGAAAAAAAAATAACAATACTCAAAAAAAATTTTATAAAATGTAAATTTAATAATATATATTAAAAATGTAATTGTATGATATATTAATAATATTTTAATATTAATTACAATCTGGATCCCATATTTGTTGGCTATAGTAACAAACAAGACATAAAACAAAAAGGAATACCAAACTGTAGATTATTCTTGGAACGGGGTGAATTTGGCATGTGGGTCAAAACTCAAAAGCCATCTAATGTAACATGACCAAACGGTTCCATCAAATAAATTATAAATAAATAAAATAAAATAAAAAGGAAAATATGTACCAAAATGGACGGTTTCTTACTTTATTCTTTTTTTTATTTTAGAAAAATAGAAAATAGAAAATAGAAAATAGAAATAAAATCATGGAGAGAAAATCATTTCGAGTTGACAACCGTCCTTCGTTGAAAAACTTGTCTTTAATTAAAGCCCATAATATGTTATAAGAATATATTCATACATCTTTTAAACCTGTTTTTCGGTTGGATTTCTTTGGCTTAAATAACTTTCATATTAATTAGTTAATTAATTATGCACTTAATTTTATTATTATTGTTGTTGTAAGATCCATTTGATTTTGTTTTGTTTATTTATTATTTGTTCTTTTTCCTCTTGTTATTGTAAAATAAGCTGCGATATTATAATATTATATTAATTATTTTTTTTATTTTTATCAAATTGGGAAGAGTTCATTTAATCCTTATCAACAAATCACATTTTGTTACATGTTTAAATAAAGTTAAAATAATTAATTTATATAAAATATTGAAAAATGAGTTTGAAAAATAAAGAAAAAATAAATTTATAATTTTGCTATTTGCAATTTTTCTTCAGATGTATTAACAAAAATTATTTCAATTTTTTTATAAGTAGTAATCAATATATTTTTTTCATTTTAAGAAAATAAAAATTAGTGTTTAAAAGATAATATCAAAGAATTTGTTATAAACAAATACTAACTTGAGTATTAAAATTACGTATTCAAATGAATGTGATTAAAAATTTAAAAATCAATTCTAATAATTAATTAAAAATATTTTTGCCGCAAAACTTTTGAAGCTTGTAAAAAACTATTCAAATATATAAAGACCGACTAAATGCATTTTTGAATGTCCAAATAATATGAAATTGAAATTTTGTAATTTTTTTTATAGAATTTTTTATGTCAAAAATAATTTATAAAATATGGTTTTTAGAGTACAATTAAACAACACTTTTTATTTAGTACATTCACTCATGCATATTCTTGCATGTAACGGGGACAAGAAGTACTTACATGATTGAATATACGAACTGACATTCTATATGACAGAAGTGTGTTGCACATGTTAAATTAATTTATGTGTAACAACATAATTATATTTTATATTGAAAATTGTTGTTGAAATGATTATAAATAATTTTGATAGTTTGAATTAAATTTATAAAATCTTTTAAAATAATTTTTGGCTAAATCATCTCCTTATATAGTATGTTTCAAAGTTAATTTTTATAATAAAAATTTGTGTTCAATTTTCTTATTTTATACATTTCATAATTATCTTAATACAATTCAGTATCTCAGCTTAAATATTTTTATATTTTTATTTAATTTTATCAATATATATATATATATATTACATTTAATATATTTATTAGTTAGTATATTCTATTTCTATCACGGCTTTTAAAATTTACATTACTTAAAAAAATAATTAATAAAAAACATATAATTTTTATTTTCACAATTAATTATTAAGAAATAAAAATGAAATTTTAAGTTAAAATAATTAAAATTTTGTTGGACGGATATATTGAAACAGTAGACCTTAAATTTTCTTCTAAATAAGATGCTTAATTTAATATGTCATTAACGACTAGTTCTATTGACACCAAATTTTGTATAATTTTGAATATAATTTTTATTAAAAAAAATAAAGATGATTTCATTTAGCATATAAGCGACAAGACACTCTCACAGATTATGAAAGAATATTTTGCTAGAAGTCTAGAACAACTTTAACATTAAATACTTTCATGGAAAGTGCTTGGTTTGGTTGACAATTTACCTACTGTTTTTCAGACATCAAATTAGAAAATTTGTGTTGACCAAGTAGACCGACTCTACGCTATTAAGCTTTTGAATATTCAATCATGCAATATTAATTATCTGTTTGTTTCTTCCAAAATAAAATAAAAAATAATAATAATAGTAATTAATTGCCAAACTTTTTTTGACCCACTGTAGCTTATGGTTACACCTTTAACTCATAGGCCCAAGAGCTGTGGGAGGATTTCTTAGAGATGGACAAAATGTGCACGAGGGGAAATTTATTTTCGGAAGATGTCATTGTTTAGTAAAGAAGTAGGAGAGTCTTGGGAGTCTAGATTTACATAATAAGTATTAAATAATCATGTATTATTTTTATTGCTATTAAAATTTAAGTGTAGGATGTTATTATTTAAATTATATGGATGAACAGAAAAGAAGAAGAAAAAAATTAATAAAATTATTGTGGTTTAACTCTCAATTGAGGAGAGTCTTTAAATTTCACAATTATTCTGGAACTTATTAGTGATATTAGAGCAAGTTTAATGGAATGACAACTAACAAAGAACAAATTGAGATATAAAAAATCAAGCAAAAATATACTTTAATGTTAAGGGACTATCAACGAGAGTTTGAAAAGCTAGGTAATTAGGTAAAAGGTTAAATACAAAAAGCTCCAGTAACGCTCATAAAAAGGTTTGAAACTAGAAATATTAGAGGACATTTGAATGTTCCAACCACAAATATTGAAGAGCAACTCCTTCGGCTACATCGCTTCATACTGCTGTTGTAAGTAGCTCAAACACAAATGGACCCTAATCCACATCAACGCATAAGGTGACTGACACGAGGAGCGATAGGCTTGTGTTTCAATTGTAACAAAAAGTTTAACTGCAAGTCATAGATGTTAGTGAGCCCAACTATTATTACTCGAAGGTTATGATTATTCAAAGATACTCAAATACGAGGAAATTATGAAAGCACCGGCAATAAAAGACGAACTTGACGAGTTAAAGGAGCTTGAAAATTAGTATGCTGGAATGGGACTTGGGGACAAGGATCCACTTGAAGGAGAGGGCAATGATAAGTTCTAGAGTTGTATTTAGGTTGCTTGGAGATGGACAAATGTGCACAAGGAGAATTCTACTTAATGGAGATTTCATTGTCTTGTTAGGAAAGTAGGAGAATATTACGAGTCTAAATTTAGATAATAAGTGTCAAGTAATAACTTCTTATTTTTATTGTTATTGAAGATAAGTGTGGTATGTAATTATTTAAGTTATTTGGGTGAATAGAAGAAAAGAATTAATCAAATTATCACACAGAGTTATTCAATTTTATAAATATTATGACAAATTAAATTGTTTAGCGGCTTTGACATGCAAATAAATTTGGATTTGTGATCGGAAAATAATTTTTAATAATTATTAAATAATAGTAGTATATTTAATATAAATATATTAAATAATTAAGTATCCTTTTATAGTAAGAGAAAATTAATTATTATATTTGAATATAAGTATGTTATATAATTAAGAACCCTTTCAACCTTATTTGTTTGCTTGATTGCCCGCACTAAAATATAATTAATTACATTTTTTACGATATTTTTATAATTATTTCAAATATTTTGAAAGAAAAGAAGTTTCTATAAGGAATCCTTTCAAACTGTTGATAGCATTTTTTTCATAGCTGCTCTTATAATAATTTTATAAAACTAATTACTAATTAATAATCTAAATCTTGTTGGCCAAGGGGCCTCCGAATAAATGTAGAAATTCATTGGATTGAAGTAGTAAAAATAATTCCAATGGTCAAAAAGTCACATGCCTGGCCTAAATTGGTCAATTTGTCAAATGCCACCACATTTCTTCTACTTTCATTTTTACATTTTATTTTCTATTCAAGAAAGGCAGCGTCTATAAACAATGAATTTTCTCAAATGATTTCATGATTTTATGCTTTTCTACAGTGAAATTTGAAAGTCATTCCGTTGAATGATAAGCATGCAAATCTAAGAGAAATATAAGCTGTACTTGTTAAAATTAAACCAAAATATCAAGTAATTACAAAAGTTTGGTTTCATATGTTTGCTTAAACATGTGGGTGCATAGTTTGTAATTAATTTATAAATTTTTTTAAAATATTTTGGATTTTGACATTCTTTGGCATAAAGTAGTAAAAAATTTAGTTCATATTTATATAATAATATTTTTTAAAAAATATTTTTTCTCAAATGTCGACTTTATATAGAATAGAATATGCACCATTTTTCGTATCATGAATTGCATCCAAAGTACCAAAAATATTCATGCATGTTACTTTCAATATCTCTTCTATTTCACTTTTTGTTTTTATTCTTTTATAAGAAGTGTTGTATCTTTGAATACCTTACAATTAGGATTTTGCCATTTCACTTAAAAAAAAAAGGTAAATGGTAACATGTTCAATTATTTTTTAAAATTTATTTTTAAATTTTGTATGCTACTACACTAGTTTGATATTAATATCAAAATAATATATATATATATATATATATATATATATATAAAATCAAAATTTCATCCATTCAATATTTATTGACTTTAAATCCTTTTCAAAAGCTTATTCTTTTATTAACTAAAAAAAGTCAAATAAAAAATGCGTTAATTCTTTATATAATCTTAAAATTTAGCTAAATATCAAGTAAAAGTATATATACAAAACATTAGAAATATCAAATATTATTATGGTAACATAAAACATTGAAATTCCTAATATATGATGTCAAATTTATGATGTTATAAATCATGCACATAAAACAATAAAAAAAATACAATTTCAACAAAGAAACTTCAAATATAAGATTTACAATTTAAAAATAAATTATAAATTTGACATCAAAAAATTGAAGAATAAATTTTTTGTACCCTTAATAATTTGCTATAGATTTTGATCCACAAATTGATGTCATTTATAGAAATAATTAGAAATTTGACCAGATAGAACATTTAAACAGGACATTAGTTTAACATCTTGTGGCAAGGGGAAGTGAACCTAACATGATGTTACTTGTCTTTGTGGAGGCAACAGTAAGTCCCCCTAAGAAATTGGTCCCAATATTTCCATAAACAAACATAGAAAATGAGGTGAACAATATGTGTGTGTATATATATATCTATATCTATTTATCTTAACCCACTTTATGAACCTTATTGGGTCTAAAAATATCACATTAATTATAGAGGAATACCATGTGAGAACGAAATTAGTTACTGTTTGATTTGATTTTATGTGACCTGGGGGCAGATTGACTACTCATAAAATATCTTGAGATAAGTTGAAATTATCATAAATTGACGGGAATAAACGGAAATTAATAAAAGATATTGAATATATTGTCTGGTATAAATTCATTTGTCTTGAGTTATGACTTGAATGTATTTGTTGTAATAAAAATATTTAAGGGCCATGTTAACTGTCAATATATTTAAGAACAATTAAACTTTAAGAGGGTGTTTGTTTTTAAAAATAGAAAAAAATAAAGAAAGAAAAGAGGAAAGAAAAGAAGAAAGGCCATAAAATAAGGTTTCTTTTGTTTGTTTGCATCATAAAATTATTTATGAAAAATAATTTATTATTTTTTACTTTTATAAAAATATCATTTATTTTTAAATTTATTAATAGATTGATATTTTTTATTATTTTTATATTAAATATAAATTATTGTATTTGTTAAAAATAATTATTATAATAAATACTTAATAAATGTATATCTTTTTAATATTTTTAAATACATATATGTTATATTCATTAATTAAATTAGTTTGAATAAAACTACTTACTTTTATTAAAATATTCTATGTATTTCATGATTAAAAAATTAAATTAATTTTAAATTTTATTTGTAAATATAAAATAATTGAATTCTATAAATTTATTAACTAATTTAACGACAAATATTTAAATATATATTCTATAAATATATTTATTCATTAAAAAAAATATTTTATATTTTAAATGCATCACTTTTTTTTTTAAATTCATAAATTCAATTACATATGAATATTAAATTTATTTATTAAAATTATTTAATTTTTTTATAATATTTATAAAATTATATTATAACTGTAAATAATAATATTTTTATTTTATTTGATAATTAATTTATTTTAAAAATAATTAAAAATTAAAATTAAAATTATTAAATAAATATGACTAGTTATATGAATTACGATAGATATGATGTTATAAAATAAAATTATAAATTAATATATTTACGAAATATATAAAAAAAGATGATAAATTAATTTATAAATAAAATAATATTGATGAAATTTTAAAATAATTAATTAAAATATTTTAAAATATTTATATTAATTAATTAACATAAAAAAATTTAAAAAATAATATTAAAAATTCAATTACTTTGAAATATTTTTTAAATAGACATCCTCGATGCTTTTAAGTATTTCTTTTCCTTTTTTTATGGATTATGAAAACAAGTACTCCCTAAGAAACAAATTTAATATTTGCAATTGACTAAGCAACAAATTAATCAAATAGGTAAACCTTCCAATTTGTACAACCGAATTAATCCCTAAACATGCAAATCATTTCAAGCATCCGAAAATAAATTTTAATATTAAATAATAGTAATACAATTCATATACATATTAAATAAGAAATATTTTCATATACCTATTTTGAGATTTAATAAAACTATACATAAATACAAATTTTTTTAAAATTAACAGTAATATTATTATATTTGATTGTTAATTAATTAATTAAAATAATATGTGATTAAAATAATTTTATGTGTATAAATTAAATTAAATGTCAAAAGTTAAAAATTTGACTTTTAAGAATACATTTTTGTTAATTTTTTAAATTTTAGAGGAGATGTATGAACAACACCAATAAAATTTATGCTTACAAAATTATTTTAGTCATTTTATAATTTTAATTTATTAATTAATAATCAAACATAATGGTATTATTGTTAAGAGATATTGTTTATTATTTTAAAAAAATTCATATTTATGTGTAATTTAGTCGAATCTAAAAAAAAATATATAAAAATACTCTTATTAAATAATTAAGTATACTTTCAAGACTATAAATTAAAAACAACAATCAAATAAATGAAGTTGTATTTAATCTACTTATAACAATTAGTTCCCTAACTTCTATTCAGATTATTGAAAGATACATTATTATTATTATTATTATTATTATTATTATTATTAGTTGATAATAATAACAATAATAATAACAATAATAATAACAACAATAATAATAATAACAATAATATTATTATTATTATTCTTATTATTCTTCTTATTATTCTTATTATTATTATTATTATTATTATTATTATTATTATTATTATTCTTATTCTTATTATTCTTATTATTATTATTATTGTTATTATTATTGTTATTATTGTTGTTATTATTATTATTATTGTTATTATTATTGTTATTATTGTTATTATTCTTCTTATTATTGTTATTATTGTTCTTATTATTGTTCTTATTATTGTTGTTATTATTGTTCTTATTATTATTATTATTATTATTATTATTATTATTATTATTATTATTATTGTTATTATTATTATTATTATTCTTCTTCTTCTTCTTCTTCTTCTTCTTCTTCTTCTTCTTATTGTTATTATTGTTCTTATTATTGTTCTTATTATTGTTGTTATTATTGTTATTATTGTTATTATTATTATTATTATTATTATTATTCTTATTCTTATTCTTATTCTTGTTATTATTATTCTTATTGTTATTATTCTTATTGTTATTCTTATTATTGTTATTGTTATTCTTATTGTTATTGTTCTTATTGTTATTATTCTTATTGTTATTGTTCTTATTGTTATTGTTGTTGTTATTGTTATTGTTATTATTATTGTTATTATTATTATTATTATTGTTATTATTATTGTTATTATTATTGTTGTTATTATTATTGTTATTATTATTGTTGTTATTATTATTGTTATTATTGTTGTTATTATTATTGTTGTTATTATTATTGTTATTATTATTATTGTTATTATTATTATTGTTATTATTATTGTTATTATTATTATTGTTATTATTATTATTGTTATTATTATTGTTATTATTATTGTTATTATTATCAACTAATACTTTCTTCAAATTTCTACAAAATATATTGTTATAACTCACTTGAAATTTTGCTCCGTATGGCAAGGATATGTATTCAACTATTGGAAGAATTCTTTCTCGACTTCTACTAGATTTTGAACACTTGTAAATATTGTCAATATAGTCAGAGATAAGAGTATTCGTCTTAAGTTACATACTTCAATTTTGTATGATCAAAAATTCAATATTGCAAGGACAATTATATCATTTCAATAAAACTTAAGAATTTATATATTGTTATTGGACATGTTATATTTTCATTTATGAAAAGAATAAAATCAGGAACCCAAATGTTATTATCCTATAAATTGAGAAGATCTTAATTCCAAGCTGGTTTTGAAGGAAGTAATTAAAAATATAAAAAAAAAAAAGTTGATTAATTAATTCAAAAATATTTTTGTGACTTTCCACATCATATTTTGCAAATGGGACAATTATCCACTTTGATGTTTATTATATTTTGTTTATGATTGAACATGCAAATTAATTAAGGGATAATAATTGGATTCATTAAGCAAAACTTGATCATATTTGAAATAATTTTTTTATTTTTTATTTTTTTATACATTGTGATCCAATACTCCCACAACTATTTTTATTTTTTTAAATAAAGAATTTTGAGATCAATTACAATGTCCATGGCTTAATATATGTTTATTAGTACAATATAGATATTTCTTTGGGAAAATGTTGTAAAATAATTATTATTTTGTAAAAAAAAATGACCATTTTTAATGGTAACACTCCATTAAATTTTGATAATTAATATCTAAAATTTAATAAATCTAATAGAGAATTTCATACATTATGTGTTTTATTTTAATATTAAATTATTCTTTAAATTTGTCAAATTTATTTTTATACATATAAGATTCAGCTACCATCTAAACACACTGTTTTTGTTTAAATTTGTCTTATTTCACTGTCTTTATATGCTCGAAATATTATAATATTGATTTAATAGAAATACACAGATTACACTCTTGTTTGTAAAACATGAGAAACTCAAGGACCCAAATGTTTAATTCCAATAAAAAAATTATGTGAAAATTCGGTCTTCATGTGGGTTACCAATAAATATTCAACTAAGATAAAATCTACAACAATAAATACATAATCAAAGATTGAAGTTCTTCATGCATTCATGTAGCTGCGTGCAATTCAATATTATATTAACAAATGTTGCACATAGATAAAAACTGACCTGAGTGCTTCAATTCCCTATCTTCAAAAATGGCCAAATTCAAGCTTTTTCTGCAACTTCTCTCTTCTTCTTCTGCACCTTCCACAATTTCACTCATCTTAGTCCAATCTACTGCTTCATTTTCTATTGATTTTAGCCTAAAACTCATTTCTATGAACTCTCCAGAATTTTTTTTTCACATTTCATAAAAAATTTTTAAATTGAAAGCTTACTCGAGTTTCGTTTAAAATTATAGTACTTTTATTTTATTTTTTTAAAAAAAAATTTATAACTTTAATTTAAATAAAACTCGTTCATTTTTTAATTAAAATTTCACATCAAATATTTTTATAACACTAGCTTTCAGTTAATTATTTACAGGTAACTGATATTAGACTAATGGGCAGGGTCTAAGGTGTCCTCCCGAGATAAATTTTCAATGCCACGAGGCGGTTGCATAATAGATTGTGCTGTAGCTACTACAATGCTTCATCACAATGCATTTTAGCTAGTGGTGATAGCATTTGAGAATTGCTTCACTCATTTCGTAGATTTCCTTTACCGTATATAGGCATGAATTTGCGTTTCAAATACCAGAGGAATTTTCACGCATACGTTTCAACGACAGTTCCATTTTCAAGATCAAGATGTTGATCTTGTTATCGGGTATAAATTAACATTTATATTCATTTGATAGTGGGCGCGGAGTTAGAAATAAAAAAAGTCGGGGAGCTAAATTTTTAAAAGTAGTTATATACTACAGGTGAAAAATACTTAGAAAACAATATTGTCAAGTGCTCCTATTATTCTTACATATTATCTTTGAGAACAATAACTTTTTTTCAATGTTCTATTACAATGAGAATTCAAGCATAGCATATGTCATAATTTGGTCCCATCCTTGTAAGAATCAAGCAAAAGGGTGCTATTTCTTCTTTTATTCCGATCAGTTCTTTGTTCCTTCTTTTCTTTTTTCTCATTCATTTCCATCTTTAAACTAAACATCACATTACTGTTTATCTACGTATTGTTGCCTTTCTGTTAACTTATTATACAATTTAACATTTCTATTTCTAGTAATAAATCACAATATGCATTAAAGAAAAAAAATCTTATTAATAATCTAAGTCTTGTTGATGGAGGGGCCTCCGAATACATTTAAAAATTCATTGGGTTGAAGTAGTAGAAATAGTTCCAATGGTCAAAAAGTCACATGGGACAATTTGTCAGAATGCTACCACATTTCTTCTACTCCTTTCGTTTTTACATTTTTTATTTTCTATTCAAGAAAGGCCGCGTCTATAAACAATGAATTTTTTCAAATAAGTTATTATTTTTTTTTAAGCAAGAAATTCCGAATGTAAATAAACAAATTTCATGATTTTGTGCATTTCTAGGGCGAAATTTGAAGTCTTTCCACTGAATAATTAGCAAGCAAATCTAAAAGAAATGTAAGCTGCATTTGTAAAAAATAAACCAAAATATCGAGTAATTGCAAAAGTTTGGCTTCATATGTTTACTTAAACATGTGGGTGCATAGTTTATAATTAATTCAAAATTTTTTTTCGAATGATACAAAAAGTTTATATTTTGAATTTTGTTGACATTAAATTAGTTAAATATTTAGTTCATATTTATATAATATTATTTTCTTAAAAAATAATATTTTTACCTATATATCTACTTTGTAGAGAACAGAATACGGACAATATTTTTAGTTCATGCATTACGTCCAATGTCACTAATGTTAGTTTCAATGTATTTTCTGTCTCACTTTTTTCACTGTACTTTTATTATTTTATAAAAAAAGTAGTGTTATCTTTCAACACCATCCAATTTACTTAGACTCCTTCGGATGGCGAACCCAAATGTGACCGTCCTTTCAAGTTAGAAAAAATAAAAGTATAAAAGTAATGTTTTCAATTATTTTCTGGTAACTATTTTTGATTTGTTACCTATGAGAGGATTGACAAGATAGCTTACCTACTTGTCGTTGCTTAATGTTTTGTCTTTTATAGAAACAACTAGAAATTTGACCTGAGAAAATATTTAACAGCAAATTAGTTTATCGTCTCCTGGGAAAGGGAAGTGAACCTAAAGCGATGTTACTTGTCTTTGTTGAGACAAAATTAAATCATTCTAAGAAACTTGTCTCAATGTTTCTTAAACAAACATGGAAAATAAGGTTAATGAAATATATATAAGATGGTTATGATGTGTAAAAAATATGAGAGAATGAATTATATATATATATATATATTTACAATGTAAAAGAGACTGCTCTTTAATTGTTACAAAAGAATAATAAAATAGGATAGTTAAAAAAAATTAGGAAAGAAATTATAAAATTAAATATAAAATATTCTATTATAAAGATAATATATTTAACATTATGTGTCAAACTAAAGGTTTCATGAAGATGGCAAGTTGAAGTTTGAAAATGAGATAAAATAAGCGGCCAGAAGGATGAGATTTGGTGAGCATATCTGCAAGCTAGTCCGCAATAAGAATAAAGTGACAATCAACCTTTATATGTTTGGCGCACTGATGAACCACATCATTGTGGACAATTGAATGGCACTCTCGTTGTAATGCTAAAGGGAAGTGCTAATGACCTGGGTGCACCCATATCACATAGTAGCCATCAAAGCTAGATTAACTCCAAAGTAACGTCAGCTAACGCACGATACTCAGCTTAGGTGGTCAAACGGGCAACAATAGATTGTTTCTTACTCTTTCAGTAGATAAGAGATGAATCTAAGAGAAAATAATAGTCCGTCGTAGAATGACAATTAATAAAATCACTAGCCTAATCAGCATCAACATTAGGCTCGTAAATGAAATGATGTGGATGACGAAAAGTAAAGGCTATAGAATAAGGTCCCTTTGACATAGCAAAGAATGCGAGGAATAATAACAGAGTGAATAAAATGAGGAGAAGTCATGAATCTACTAACAAGTTGTACAACATAAGCAATGTTAGGGCGAATGACACTGAGATAGAAAAGACTACCGACCAGCCACCGGAAAAGTCGCATCCAGCAGAGGTTCACCATCAATAACAAGGATCTTGACATTAAGCTTAAGAGGATTGGTAGTAGCCTTGCTATTTGCGAGACTAGCTTCTAAGAGGAGATTCGAAGCATATTTGGCTAGAGATAGTACTAACCTGAACCAAAAGTAACCTCAAATCCAAGAAACTAGCACAGTGTACTTATATCTTTATCTCAAAATTCTGACTCAAAATTTTGCTGATGTGTACAAACTGCAATATCATCTCATGAAATGATAATTTCATTAACATAAAGAAAAAGTAAAATAATACCGATGATGTCTTCTAAATAAATAGTGAAATCATAATCATTAGGGATGAAACCCTACTAAGAGTTAATATAATTAAACTTGGAAAATCAAGTTCAAGGTGCCTGATTGAGACCATAAAGAGACCATCAAAGTCAACAAAATTTGCACAGAGGATGCTTATAACTAGGAGGAGGTTTTATATAAACTTCTTTTACAAGATCACCTTTCAAGAAGACATTCTTAACATGCAACAATTGCTAGTGGCAAAAATCGATGCAATTATAAGTAAAGATCGAATGAAGGTGAGGTGAGTAACAAGAGCAAAGGTTTTTTCGTAATCAATACCATACTCTTGAGTGGATCCTATAGCAATAAGTCGAACCTTGTACCGTTTGACTGTTCCATCTACCTAAGTCTTAATCTTCTAAATCCACACGCATCTAACAATAATCTTCTCTGAAATAAGTCCACCGGATCCTAGGTATGAGTGATAGAAAGGATATTTAGTTTTTATGTCATAGGTGTAAGGCTCGATTCGTAAAGCTAAAGTTAAGCATCACAAACATGAAAATCTTTGAAGGTGCAAAGGAGGAACCCTACCCTATCAAAATGATGAAGTTCAACAATGGAGGCGACCGCAAGCTGAGCGGCAATAATGTTACCTTCAATGTTTTTTCTATTTCATTTTTATTTTATTTTTATTCTTTCGTTGGAGACAAGTGTATCTTTGAATATCCTACGATTAATGTGGAACCCGGTGAACATTAATATTACCATCTTTTCAATTTAGTAAAGATGATGGTAAAAGGTGACGTATTTAATTATTTTGGTCCACAAATTGGTGCCTATGAAAGGATTGACAAGTTAGCTTACCTACTTGTCTTAGGTTAATGTTTTCTCATTTATGGAAATAACTAGAAATTTGACTAGATAGAATATTTAACAGGAAATTAGTTTGCCATCTCGTGATAAAGGGTAGTGAACCTAACATGATGTTACTTGACTTTATTGAGATAAAAGTTAACAATCCACCTAAGAAACTTGTCTCAATGTTTCTATAAACAAGCATGGAAAATGAGGTGAATAAAATTTGTGTAAGAATTTTATGACAAATAGTATCTTAACCCACTTTATGTATTTTACCTAAAAAGATTCAATGATAAAATTTATATGATTGGTTCTAAATAATATCATATTATTTATCGAGAAATATCATGTGTGCGATATTATATATTAAATTATTTAAAATTAATTTTATTTATTTTTACTGGTTAAACTTAATGTAAAAATTTTTTTCAATATCTTTTTTTTCATATCATTTAGTTGTGATTGGGGAAGAGATTTTAGAGGACTAAAAAGCTGATTTTTCTATATTAATACAAACTTAAATTTTGAACTTTTGAAAGTAGACTCTTTTGTGTTATTTTAAAAGATTAAATTATTTGAAATACTCTTATTTTATTTTAAAATAACTTTATTTTTTTATAACATAAATTTAAAAAAATTATCTATTAAAATAATTACAAAATTTTTAGTACAAAATATTTCTCAACCAAACTACTCATGATTTTTTTTTTTGGTCAAAAACTCTACTTACAAAATCTCCTTGTAGAAAGTTTGCTCTAAGAAACTCTACTTTAAAAAAAATTATACCAAACAAATCCTAATATTTTGCAAGTCTTTTTAACAATTTTTTTTTTTGGTTGGGTCGAGTTAATTCTTATTCTTCTATAGTATCAAAATTTGTACTCTCATCTTAACTCTTGACCTAATTCTTATTCTAATGATTGATTCAGTAATAGGTGTAAAAGTATTTGATAGATGCCCAATCAAAAATCTCTTTGGGTGTTGGTGCATATTTAGACTGTATTTATTAGGAAAGACATTCGTTTTTAGCCTATTCAGATATTTTCTTTTTGCAAAAGGAAAGGCTACATGATATCAAAGTTATTTTGCTTAACTCTTGTGTTTGAATCCAATTATGGTTGTGCTTATATATATCCTTACAACAATGATTTCGAGTATGTAATGGTAAGTATTTTCAAATTGTTTGAAAAAATAAAATATATTTTGATCAAACTCTAAGATGAGATTAAAAACCAAGCGAGGTCTTTGTATCGTTATTAACTTTCGGGTCAATAAAATTAAATATGTCTTCTAGTATTCAATATCAATATCATTTGAGGGGCACATGATTAATAAGCTTTGGTTGAAAGCAACAATTTTAAGCGAAAATTACTCATTTCACTAATTACTACTTATATTTGATTTTTAAAATTCTCTAATCACAATAGTTTTTAAGTCACAACACTTCAATGTCATTATCTCAATCTCATTCTCATGCATAGATTAAAAGAATTTATTCAATTACCAAGATTTATGCAGGAGCTTAAATAGAAGACTAAAGTAGGAAAAAATTAATTAAATTAGAGTTATAAATTGAAGTCGAAAAAGATATACATATAAATTATTTTTAAAAAATTACTATATAGATAACAAATTTTAATTCAACAAAATAATTTATGCGTATTTTTTCAAATATGAGAGAAAGTACGTAAAAATACTCTATCTTATAAATAATGTTGCGGTTTTCTATTAACCGTAAAGTTCTTCAAACTATAGTACTACAAGAGTGAGCCAATTTGATTTATTTATAGTAGCAAACGAGGAAGAAGATGTTGAGAAGGGATGAAATTGTTTACAGCAAATTCAAGTTAATGCTTATAAAAGTATCACATTTGCTTGCGTCCTAAACACCACGTTTGGGTGCTCAGTTTTGAGTAACATTATTGGGCTTGGACTTTGGAGTAACAGTATCGGGGGCATTTTGTACTCAAATTCATTTTTGTTTTTGTCATTTTAAAGGAATTTTCTAAAGCTTATAACTATATATGATATCCCAATCCGGCACAACCCGTAAAAATTGAGTCCAAAAAGACTTTGGTATTGGACTGACCCAAGCAGGCCAGCCGAATACGAGTCATCTGGTACCCAAACCTGTGACACAATGTGTCAATTTATTATTTAAAAATAATTATAAGATAATTCTTCTTACATATAATTTTTTTTTTTCAATATATAAATTTTTTCTAATAAAAATAAAATTTCTTTTCTACTAATCTAATCTTGCTCTAATTTTTTTAAAAGTAGAAAATAAGCTTTCTCTATTCTCAATCTTTTTCTTTTGTCTCTTGGTTTTGTTCTTTGTTTTTATTCTTTTCATTCTCTTTTTTTTTTCTTCTCGATATTATTTTAATTTTTTTTCAATTCTTGTTCTCATTTTGTCCGTCTTTTGGGTTTCTTTTTTTTCTTTTTTAATTTCTTCCTCCTCCTCTTCTTGTTTCTTCCTCCTCTTCTTTTTCTTATTCTTTCAAATGTCTTTCTTAATTATTTTTTATTATTACTATTTTTATTTATAAAAAGTAATAACTCTCTTTTGTAAGGAGAGATTTCTCTTCTCACGAGACTAACTTTTCTTTTAAAAAAATAAAATAAAAAATATCTCTTTTTAAAATAGTCATTAATTTAAAAAAAAAAAAGAAAAAAGAACACTTTTATATTATATTATATTTATTTAATATTATTACTTTTTTTTTTTCTTGTTTTTAAATAGGTCAATTTTGGCAAAACAGAATCCATGACCCATGTCTTGATTTCAAGGCCTAGTCCAGCATGGTCGTAGGTGTGTTGTGTCAAGTTATTACTATTTACAAAGTTGGGGTTCCAGTAAGGGTGGCAACGTAGATAATGATGCGCGATTATTTAATATAAATTTAAATTATATAAATAATAAATATATTATATTTATGTCACTTATTTGATAATCATATCATATTTCTATTTAAACTATTAGATTTGTTTATTTATCTAAGTCACAAATAATAAACATATAAATAAATTCGTGCGTAAATAAATAAAAATATTATCACGATTTATCTCCGATTCGTTTATTAATTGTGATTAAATTAATCATTTTAATTAATTTATGATATATTTATAATTTATTTATTAATTATATCTAAATAAATTATATTTAAATTACTCATTTAATAAATGAATTGTATTATATTTGACTTTTTTTAAAAATAATAATTCATAATTAAATTTAAATTAACTTTTATTTAATGCCATACAAATATAGTATGATATAAATATGACATAATAACTCAAATTATTACTCGTAAGTTTAGGAATAGCGATGGATTGGGGATAGTAATTCCCATCCTTGTCCATACTTTCAAAGTGGTATTTCCATCCCCGACCAATCCCTATTCTCTATCCTTACCCCGTCCCCATTTTGAAACAATAAATTCGGTTCTCAATCCATTCTCATTTATTAATATTAAATAATAAAAAATTATATAAAATATTAATAAAATTAAATATAAATATAATATTAATGTGTATATATAAATCATAATTTATATATAAATATTAATAAATTAATGTGTCGATATATTATAATATCAATTTTTTTAAAAAAAAGGATAAAAAATTAAATTAAATAAAATTTTTTAAATTCTATTAAATTTTGTGTTGATTTTAATAGAAAAATATTATACTTTATATTATTTTTTATTAATATTGTATTAATATACCAAAATTTAACTCAATAATTATAATTGATTATTTCATTAAATATTAACTTATTATTATATTTTTATTTTGATATTTAGTTGATAAAAATGTAAATGTAATATATATATATATATATATATGCACGCTCGCGCACGCGTGTGTGTTAGTTTTACTTTTAATTTGAAATATATTAATAACATAAAAAATAAAAAAGTGTGACACTCTCGTTACGATAGAATTTTCTGCAAATTTATTCTACTTTACTTTGAGATTTATAAACCCCTTGTAAATGCGTTCATTACATGCAAATACTTGACTGAAACATTAGAATTAGAGTACGTTTGACTATGATATTATTTGTCATGAATTCAATCGTTACTTTCTCTTCAAAAGACATGTCCATTAGAGTGTGTAAAACCTGCTTTTATAAAATTTTAAAATGCTTTTTTTCTAACTCATGTGAAATTCTGTCACACAAAGCTACAGCCCCAACATTACTGCCTTGGCCATACACATGCATGCATAATCTTATTTCTATTCTTCATTTATGACTTCTGTTATGGCATGTTTTGGTTGCAAAATTTTAATTTTTTAACGTATAATTAATTAGTAAGAGTTTTAAATGGTACAATCTTATTATATCAGCTGATATAATAAAATTATTTAATTAATAAAATGAAATAAATATATTTATAAGTAGCGAGCGAAGAAAATAAATAAAGAATTTTATAAATTATTTTATTATATTAATTAAATAAAAAAATTTTATATTAATTTTTTTTTTATCTATCATTAATAAATATATTTTTCTTTACCTATTTAAGCTAACTAAGAACCTCTCTTGGTGCAAAATCACATTCCCTTCCAAGCCTCACATGCAAGCTATACAACACATGCATTAGTTTTTTCTTCTATGCATAATCTATATTTAAACAATTCCCCAACAGTTGTTTCAATATTTTGTCTCATTAATTGAATATTTAACGACGAGTACCAGTATTGGACGTTGAGACTTTGGAGAATCACTGGTATAATGTTTTATTTCCGTCACCCGACGCTTATTAGTTCGTGCAAGTTTCAACAGATCCAGCACAATGTACAGAGAAAAAAATGAAACTAAATCTGTGAGCAGAAACATTTGCCTCAAATTGTTTGAGAAAATGTCTGATCCAAAAAAATTGGTGATTTCATTGTGTGCTTTCCGGTTGACTGATAGCGACAGGCACGACCGAGTCGCCGGTCTCCGTCCAGCCTGCATGCATGCTCTGATCAAGATTTTTTATTTGGTAATTTTCGTCTTTTAATCTCAAGTAAACTTGGTTACTGTTCGTTGTGATGGCGGATTTGAATCAATTATGTTACTTTTGAGAAGGATATACTTAACACGTAAAAGTAATATCATTGGTTTGGGTGGAGTTGGCACAAAACACTAGTGGAGGAAGTTGCAACGCAAGTAAAGGCGAAAAACTCTTATAAAGTGTTTTTGGCAGATTTATTCTGGAATCCATACATTAGAAAGATTCAAAAACATATTGCGAGTGAATAAGTTCTGATATTTGGTGAAGAAAGCGACTCGGATAGAACAAGTTTATGTGTTAGCTAAGAAAGAAACTAACAAAAACTTTTAATTACAATGGCATCCTAAATAATTTTAAAATAGTAGAATTAAAGTATTCTTTCGGCTAAACTTTCAAGGATGTATATGTTATTTTATTTATTAAATCACCTAAGTTAATAAAATTGTATGCTAAATATATACGTAGAAGTATTTTTAAAATTAGTTCTTTAAAGTATTATTTTAATTAAACTTTTAAGGTGTATAGTTATTTTATTTTATTATATTTTGATTAAATGACAATTTTATCCATGTAAAATCTGTTCTATAAAATGCATCAAGAAAGCGATCACGAACAAAATTGTCATTAAACAAACAGATATTTCAATTCATAAAATGAAAAAGGGTCTAAAATGATCATTACTTAATATGTAACTCCTAAATGATATTGAATACATATTCAGGGTTTCATATGATATTAATTCTGCTTATTGTTGGATAACCTAACAGTCTGTACGCTGAAGAACCGCACGTAAGGCAAAAGTCCTTTCAAGTCATTTCCAATTTTTTTTTTTTATTGTTTAATTCCAAGTAATTTATTAATTTAAAAAATGAAAAATTATAAATACTATCTGTGTCCAAACCCTTCGCCATTCCAACTTTACTTTCTCGTTTTCTCTTGTTCATTCTCTCTTTAATTTCCGAAACGCTCTCACTTGCAGAGAGAGACTCTCCTCTCTTTTTGATCTTTCTTCGTCTTGGTTTATGAGGTATACTCTCTTTCTTTTTTATTGCCCTTTTTGGTTTCTGTTACAGTATTGAACAGTATCGGTACTTGTCTGTTGCGGATTAATGGTGATGATTATGTTATATGAAGACAAGAATCTTTGTTTGTGTGTTTTTCTTGATCTTCTTGTTGTTTTTCATAGTCACAGATCTGTGTATTTATGAATTTTTTTGGGTGCATTTATGGGTCTGGAAGATCAATTTTTTTGGGTGTTTTTGATTTGAAAGGATATATTTCTGTGATCCTCTAACTTCAAGGGATGTGTTTGCCTTCTGGGTAATTTTTTTAAACAAATTTTGTCACGAATTCAGGCGATTTAGTCTGATGTTCTTATTAGGGTTTCTCTCATAAATCGAGGGGAATCTTTAATATTCTTATTTTTATCTTTATTTTGAGTTAATTCATTTTAATTTGTGAAATTGGTATATAATTTTGAGCCCGCTAGATATCCGATTTGAATTTTTGTTTATATATCAAAAGCGTATATAACATCATTAAGAGGTCAGTGTTCGAATCTGGCTTAGAGGTTTTGGGTTTAGTTGAGAAGTAATTATTTTTTTTTTATAATTTTTGTTATTTGTTGATTTCTTGAAGTTGTGTTACTTGTTGATACATTTTTTTCCCCCTGAATCCCGCAGCTCGAAGGAGAAACCCACTCTTGGGTAAGTTTCTTTATTTTTTGTGAAATGTCATATAATTCTTTTCTATATTTATTGTTTGTACCTTGATTATGCTTTGGGAATATAGGGAATCTGATTACTGAACAGTTTTTTGTTATTTATTTTTCCGTGTGGCTTTGGAATTTTTCTGTGATCTATTTTTATTTTTATTTATGTATAGTGGAACGCGGATTAAGACCCGCAAACGGAATATTGCAGCACCGCTGGACCCTGCAGCTTTTGCGGATGCAGTGGTCCAGATATATGTGGATAATGCTGGTGATCTGGTGACGTTTTCTTGAATTTACATTCCCTTAAATTGCGTTTTACTGGTTTTGCAAACCTAACCGCAATTGAATTTTTGTTATGTGCAGGAACTTGTTGCCAAGAGCCTGGAATCTTCTGACCTTAACTTCTCAAGATACGGTGATACCTTTTTTGAGGCAAGTTTTTTGCTTTTCACAGAAAATGAAAATTAAATATTTCTGTTTGAAAGAAAATTGCTGGGATGGTAAGCATGATAATAAGAACAAAAGCTGTGGCTATTTAGAATAGATTCTTGAGAAATATCCATATTACAGTGGCATACTTGATCACTTATGGTTATGGGTTGTACTTTGGGGGTGCGATTGACTTGTTTAAGATTCATAATTCCGTTTCTGTAGTGTTTATATTAACATAGTGTGGGTATGGTTGAAATCAAGGGAACAATTCAATTTACTGTATCAAAAGTGCACTAGCATTTCTGATGCTTTCGAAACCAATGTTATAATCTTTTTATTTCTTACTTTCATAATCCCTGTTCTATACTTTCCTCATTCATACCCACTGCTTACATACAATCACTCTTTCTTACAGAGCTCCCTGAGGTCTATGTTGCCTGTCAACCATTTCAATTGATCTTTCCTGGGATTCCACCAGTGATCCTTTCTTGTTATTTTGTAATCATTAACTTACTGGCTACAACATTTTCTTAATGGAGATCAGTTCATGGAAGATGCAACTGAACAAAAGTATATATTGAAATAATTTTCTGACATATTTATGCTTGAAGTTGGATGGGCATTTAATGTTATTTAATTCTATTAGTAGTTCAAATCGGTTGCTTATTATAGATTCTTTATTTTAATATTTTGAAACTGCAATGCAGGTTGTTTTCACAGGAGGCCGCACACAACCTGGAACAACAAAACCCGATGAGGGGGAGCGCCACCCTTACTCTATTATAGACTGTGAGCCTAAACGCGAAGTCATTTTACCCTCTGTGATCTACATACAAAAAATTTTGAGGCGCAGGCCATTTCTCATAAAAAATCTTGAAAATGTTATGCAAAGATTCATGCAGTCATTGGAGCTTTTTGAGGAGAATGAAAGGAAGAAGTTGGCAATTTTCACAGCACTTGCGTTCTCACAGAAGCTTTCAGGGCTTCCACCGGAGACTGTGTTCCAGCCACTGCTTAAGGATAATCTTGTTGGAAAAGGGCTTGTTCTATCATTCATAACAGACTTCTTTAAGGAGTATCTGGTTGATAATAGCCTTGATGATTTAATTTCGATTCTGAAGCGTGGTAAAATGGAGGACAATCTCCTGGAATTCTTTCCATCCTCAAAACGGTCTGCTGAAGGATTCTCTGAACATTTCATGTGAGTTTTCTCATTTGAGGACAATCTCTTCTTATATCCTTGCCTTTTTAATTTGTAAATATGTGCATTTTACTGAAGTTTTTACAACTCAAATGATATTTTCCAGTAGGATGTGCAATTTTGCTTTTTTCTTATCACTACAAAAATGATTCATTCGTATTCCCTACTGTTCCATCTTTTCTTCAATTGGGTTGTGATTCTATTTTTCTTTTGTGGTGTTTTCCTCACAAGCCGGGTACTGTATTTTTTATTTTCGCATGTATTCTCCACTGTACAGGTTAACATTGTAAAATGTATAAATTATAAGTTTCTTGATGATAAATTCGTTTTTTCCTATGCATGTGAGATAAAAATGCACCATCTTATATCATTGCTTGAGAGCTGGATGTTGAGTTTTAGTATTAGGTTGGGTCAACTTGAGATTAATTGAAGCCTAAACATCTTTAGAGTTATACAGTTTCAATCCATTGCAGTTTGTGCATTAATTTTCAAGTTA
This sequence comes from Swietenia macrophylla, assembly GCA_032401905.1. Lineage (NCBI taxonomy): Eukaryota > Viridiplantae > Streptophyta > Magnoliopsida > Sapindales > Meliaceae > Swietenia > Swietenia macrophylla. The sequence goes on from CP135571.1 coordinate 8,100,293, forward strand.
AATTCTCTAAACATACATTGAGAATTTACAGCCATGCAATTTCATGTAAAGCCTGTGTTATATCTCCTCACTGATGGCATTTGTTTGACAATTATGTCCTTTCAGCAAGGAAGGATTGGTACCCTTGGTTGAATACAATGAGAAGAAAATATTTGAAGTGAAACTCAAGGAGATGAAATCTGCTTTGACAACTCAAATAGCAGAGGAGGCTGAAATATCTGATGTTATAGACTCTGTGAAACAACGGGTCAAAGATGCCAAATTGCCTGACACTGAGGTCATACGTATACTGTGGGATATCTTGATGGATGCAGTGCAGTGGTCTGGGAAGAACCAGCAGCAGAATGCCAATGCAGCTCTGCGCCAGGTGAGTTTTAACTCCATAATTGTCTTGTGCTTAGAAATGTCATAATATGCTTTCACGTATCTAATCAATAAATGTTATTTAATGAGGCTAGCAATAGAGTGCTCAATGATAAGGTGCATATATGTGGTTGATTATAAGATGCATATATGTGATGATAAGGTGCAAGCTTGGTTGTTAAAAATATATGCACCTATACGTTCTTGATGAGTATATTAAAAATATACTAGCACCTTGTTTCTTTATCATTTGCATATTCTTGATCTGTTATACTTTTTTATTTAAAAGCTTTCAATATAATTTGTTTCCTTTCCATCTGTTATGTTCAACTTCTGCAGAGTGCATGTATAATGTGGTTGATTTGACTAAGGGCTGTAGTTTAAATGTTTGAATGGCTTGAGCATTTGTTCTCTCCAAACGATGAATTTCCTTCATTGAGGACATTTTTAATGTTATGCTAACTTCATACATGAAAAGATTTCTTTTATCACTCGTGTAAAATAAATGAGTAATTATTTTTTTACCTGAGCATGTAATCCATTGTTATGTGATACATTTCACTTGAAATTGGATGCATATTGTGTTGCAACAAGTCATTGTTCTTCTGGTTTACATAGTTGCTGAGCTTCAATATCTTGTTTCTCTATAATACTTACTCTTTTGACAACTCGTCAACACTTCTACCTTGAAACTAATTACTTTGTCTTTACCTTTTTCATTCCTTTCATATGCATTTTACTGCCAAGTGAGCAAAATAATTTTTGCAATATGCTGTTACTTATAACTAACTTGGCATTTGCTGAATTTGGAGCTTAAAAATATACTAGCACATATCTAAGCAATATATATTATTTAATGAGGGAACTACTTTGGCAAGTTTGTAAATGGAAAAATTTGGCTTATTGTCTTTTTCATAAAGTTCTGCTGCTTAGGGTGATTGTATTGGGGATCTGAATTTTATTTTCATGTGTCAAAGTGTAATTAATGCTACTGCAAGAATGTGATGGATTTGGATTGTGTAAATCTGGCATATAGGCTAGTTGAATAGCTTTTGAATTGATAACTATACGCCAAATATGTAGCTATCTAATTTTTAAAACAAAAATGTAGGACTGAAGTATTACAATACTTATTATTATTTTTTTTAATCTTTTAAATGCAGGTGAAAACATGGGCAGAACTGTTAAATATTTTCTGCACCAATGCGAAACTTGAGCTGGAGCTAATGTACAAAGTTCAGATGCAATGTTATGAGGATGCTAAGCTGATGAAGCTGTTTCCGGAGATTGTGAGGTCTCTCTACGACCAGGATGTTCTTGCGGAAGACACAATTCTGCACTGGTTCCGCAAAGGGACAAATCCCAAGGGCAGGTCTGCAATTTCATTTCCCATCACCTTTGCAAAATATTTAAAACTTCTTAATTGTTTAGGTTATCTCATCAATTCATGAGAAATACAACTTTTTTTTATCTGCATTTGGTGAAGCGAGATTGGTTTGGATGCTGTTGTATTTTCTTCCTCTCCATATTTGACATCTTTCAAGGGAGAAAATGTTTACCTCCTCCATTCTAGAGTCCGATGGAAACAAGGTCGTTTATTATTATTTTCAAAAATGAAAAAGATTTGTATGTGACTGATTCCTTGTCACGGAATAAGTTGACCCACCCTTCTTGTCCTTAATATAGATATTTCTTCCTAAATTTATGATGTTTCATGGAACCTGACTTGCAATAATGTTATGTAATGTTCTGCAGGCAAAGCTTTGTGAAGGCTCTGGAGCCGTTTGTGAAATGGCTGGAAGAAGCAGAAGAAGAGGAATAAGCATTGGAGCTTATGATATTACAATTTTACAACCCTCTGTTATTTATGTTCGAGATAATCAACTCATATGTTCCTCCAGGTCCTTTACGTTTGGTGTGCCCTTTAAAATGTTATGATCAAACTGTTGATCGCGTTTTATTATTGCAATAATCAATGTCACTTTGTACTCTTCTTCCCACGAAATGTGTGCGCGTGTGCTGTGTAGATTTAAGTTTTGAGCATGCACCATGCATTTTCTCAAACTTGCTGATTCATGAACATGGCCTAACAAATGTTTTGGTAATTGGTTAAATTTGAAAAGAAAATTAAAATATATTATATTAGGGGTGGGCAAAGTTGGGGACTTCATTTTCTGTTCTGTTTTGAAAACAAGATATTTTGTTAAACGATATTAAATTTTTTTTTTTTTAACTTTTGAACCTTAAATTATTTTTTTAAAAAAAATTATTAATAGTAGTAAAATATATAAATAAAAATTAAGTGAATAATTAAATACATCATAATTTATATAAAAAAAAATACGTAATTAAAATAAAATTTATCTATTTTATATAATAGAAGTGATATTTTAAATTTTTTATTTAAGTAATATTTTGATAAGTACACGATTTTATTTAAACACGTTAATATGTGATATTAATTTTAATTTAATATAATAAATTTATTTAAAATATTAAAAAAAATATTAAATTGAATCACATGAGAACGACACGTTTAATATCTTATATTAAATTATAAAAATTGTAATGCTATATTATTTTTTATCATACTGAATAAGTATACTAATTTTGGATGAAAATAACCCTACAGTAATAACTTAACAAAGTTAGAATTCTTCAAATTCAATTTGTTCAAACTCAACTTCTAGCAAGATGGAATTCTTTAGCTTGCTTGCAAGTTAGAATTCTAGTTCTTGAAGTTGCTCCAAATTTAATTTCAAGCAACTTAGAATTCTTTATCTTGCTTGAAACTAAGTTAGGAGCAAGTTAGAGAATTCCAACTTAGTACACACTCAAAACTCAATTTTGATTATGTTGAAATTCTTCAACACGCTGGACACTGAAATTCAAGCAAGTTGGAGAATTCTAGCTTACTATGTACTCGAAATTCAATTTCAAGTATATTGAAATTCTTTAATTTATTCAAAGCTATGTTTTAAGTAAGTTGAAACTTGCAAACCTTTCTAGGTTTTGGTTGTGGTGGGCATTTTCATTCAAAATTCGTATGCTTGGTAGTTTGGTGAAACAAGAAGTAATATAACTAATTCAATAAATTAAGTCCAAGTTCTTCACTAAAATTAGTTTTTAATGTTAGATTTTTTTAAAAATTTTTTGTCTTGTCTAGTTGTCCCCAAGGGAGTATTAGTAGAATTAAAAGAATTATTTTACTTCTCCTAGTGTAAACTTAAATTTTGAGTTATTGGCAATAAATATATTTAACTTTTTAAAAATTAGTTATTAAAATAATTATATAATTTTACTAAAAAAATATTTATCACACTCAAAAACTAACATTGTGATTATCTTAGTGTCATACAAGTTTTGCTGAGATTACTTGCATTAAACCTTGTGTAACATGGTATCGGCAGGAACTGTTTTGGTGTAAAACATTGATTTACTAATTTATATTTTATATTTTTGGTTATGAAATTACAGGAGCTTCTAATTTATAAGTTATATTTTATATTTTTAGTTATGAAATAAATAAACAACTTTTAAAAAACTGAGCAAAAAGATTTGACAAATTTTTGAAAATAGCCAACTTTTAAACTTAAATTATGAAAATAGTTATGTTATATTAATTTTTTTATCAAACTAAACAAGCACGTTGATTTTGGACGAAAATGGCCCTATAGTAAAAATTTAACAAAGTTAGAATCTTCAATCCAGTTTGTTGAAACTCAACTTCTAGCAAGTCAGAATTCTTTAGCTTGCTTGCAAGTCAGAATACTAATTCTTCAGTTTGCTCAAAATTAAATTTGGAGAAACTTAGAATTCTTTTATCTTGCTTGAAACCAAGTTCGGAGCAAGTTACAGAATTCCAACTTAGTACAACTCAAAACTCAATTTTGAGTATGTTAAAATTCTTCAACATGCTCAGACATTGAATTTCAAGTATCAATACAAAATACACTGAGAAAATACACAAACATCTATTTGCCATTTCTACATCACTTAATTTTCGCTTACTTATCTACCTCAAAAGTTTATTATAGATTACACAGTGTAGCTATAAAAATATCTAATATATATATTCATTATATATATATATAGATATATAAACACATTATATACTAGTTTAATGCCACATGATCTGAAACCTTATCTTTAATCATGACAAAAAAACTTAAATTAGTTGGTGATGTTTTGACAAAAACAGTCTTGGAATAGGAAAATTTTTCTTTGGTATATCCAAGTCCTTGATGAACATTGTCATATTTATGCAATGTTAAAATATGATCAAGTTTTGACATACTTGAATTCGATATTTTTAAGAATTTTTGAGTGTAATTAAGTTCATATTCAACCTCACTTATTCTTTTATCTTTCTCAGCAATGATCATATTCATTGCACTCACCACTCTTTCTGTTTAACGTTGTTCTTTCATAAGGCTATTTTACTTGTTTCTCTAATGATTTATTATGGTTGCATACTTCTATCCACTTGTCGAACATTAGTTTATAAGAGGCTTGTTTATTGTCCATATCTAATTCACTTTCTGCATCACTCTCATTAGAATCAAGTTCATTAAGATTATTTTTTGAGTCATTCATTTTTTTGACTTATTGCAACAGCTGATTGGTTTTATTATAAAGAACTAAATTCTTGCATATTTTCAACTTTTCAAAAATGTTAGGTAATATTAAGAACAATCCAATTACTAACATTTTTAGTAGTTTCCTCTTTTGATTCATTATTGTTCTAGTATGTTTTCATGGTCTTTGATTTCTTCATAAGTGTATTTGCACATTCAGCTTTTATATGTTTGAGACCATCACATTCCCTACCTTGTATATCTCATTTTCTATTATTTTCAAAGAGATCAACAAGAGACCTATCTTTCAAAGAAATTCTAAAAGTTTTCTTCTCTTTTTGTCTTATTCTTTTTAAAATTTCATTGAAGTTCTTGATGAGCATAGTGATAGTTTTAGAATCATTAATGTCCACTTCTTCATCATCTTTAATGTCTTGTGTTTTAACTTGAAAAGCTAATCATTTCTTCTTTTTACGTTGCTTCAAGTTCATCTCAAAAGTTCTCAAAGATCCCATTAATTCTTTAACTTTTATTAAATCAATTTCTTTATTTTCTTTAATTGTCATAACTTTAGCTTGAAAATTGTCAAGAAATGAATGCAATATTTTCTTTACAAGCTTGATTTTTAAGTATTCTTTACCTAAAGTATAAGATTCATTAGTAGTATTATTTAATTTAGAGTTAAAATCAGCAAATAATTCATCATCTTTCATTTTTAAATTTTTAAATTTAGAAGCAAGCATTTGGAATTTTAGAATGTTTCACCGCTAAACTTCCCTCTTGTGTAACTTGAAGAATCTCCCCAGCATTTTTTGTATTTCACAAGTTAAAATCAACTTGAATTGATTCATGATTATATCATTAAAGATTGTATTAAAAGCCTTGGAATTATAATTCGACATATTATTTTCCTTGTTTGTCCACTTTTTTTTCAGGTTTAAATACCATATTTCCCTTATTATCAATCACATTGAAAAGAGTCTAACCAATTAATATTGCACATCATGCTTTTTCATCAATGTTTTTGATAAAAGCTCTCATTCTTGCTTTCCAATACAAATAGTTTGTGCCATCAAGTAATAGTGGTCATGATATAAAATCTCCTTCTTTTTGAGTGTCCATATCTACACTAAAATAAGTCAAAAACACCAAAAATCATACTAAATAATAAGTGACATGTTTTGATACCAATTGAAAGATTTGTTTACGTTAAATTTTATCAAATTTAATTAATTTTCATCAATTAATTAAGTCAAGTAACCATGGTACAGAAAAATAAAGAAAACCATTGAATTTTAATGTGGTTCAAATTTTTCAATCTTACATTTATGAGACTACGTACAAAAAAAAAATTCATTAAAAAAAATAATTACAAGTATTAATAGATTTAAATAAAATAATTTTTTTATAATTATCACCGTAATCTTGAATATTCTTAAATGACCTTATTTAACAAACTTCCCTTACCTTAATGCATCAAACTCTTTTCGACTTAATCTACCAAGATCCCCTCCCTAATTGCCACTGAATTCCTTTCAACAAGTACAGGTTTTTATCCTAACAAAACTAAAGAATAGTCTCTCTAAGTTTATGAAACAAGGTATTACAGATTTATAACATTCATAAAGTTATTTTTTTTAATTTCGCAAAAATAACATAAAACAACGTGAAAAATACAAGAGAAGAAAACAAGAAAAATACGTAATAACTCTCTTTTAATTTGAAATTTAATGCTTCCTCTTGGTTGCTGTACAAAATAAAATAATATACATATATATAACAAAAGCTTAACACTAATTGTGTGTGTGAAATTATTTTCTAAATCAAATAGCAATGCACCTTCCTAAATAAAAAGAATTTTTTTTCTTAAATATTACTCTATTTAGTCAATTATACTTCTTTTCTTTTATTTTTAAAATACATTTCAAAATAAATTTTCTAAATAAGCATGAATAATCATATTTCCTAATAAGACTAATAAAACTAAAAATTATCTCATTGTAAAAATAACAAAATGCGAAATAAACAGTATGCACATGATAAACACTAATCAACAACAAATAACATAGCATGTTACAACAAGATAATTAAATGCAATCTTCCAAAAAATATTAATAATGCAAACTTTAACAGGAATGAATAGTTCAGATAAGTCACTAGGAATTGAGTTAGTAGACAATGGCGACGAATATGCCTTATAGGGGTCTGAAATGGATAGGTTACCACCTTTTGAATGGTTGATGTGGTCATCATTGGACGAAGATTATGATGATCGAAATGTAATTGAGCATAAAGTAAGATGATTGACACAACCAAGCTTGAGCTCTTGAACAGAGCATAGATCTTCGCAGAAAAGCTTACAAAACATATTGTTGATGACGAGCCTCGCTTGTTGAAGAAAATCAAAGACACAACACAACTATTATATTTTCATTCTATTAATTACATACATAGTAGTGCGTAGATACAGCTTAAAATGAACACTATTCTGATTCAAGATGACATATACATGGGTTTTTGGACTAGGAAAGAGAGGATAATGATCATTTGGTGCAGCAAGCACATCGTTTTTGGCTCAAAGGTTCTCTGTCTTATCCTTACAATTTTGTGATGAAATGCTATCACTTGGATCTGGGAAGAAGCAAGTAGTTGGTTCCCATAAGTCGACCATGTGCATTATTAAGAATGATTTTTAAAATATTCCATTATTATGTGTAATCATAGTCTATCTTCTCAGATAAATAATGTTGTCATGCAATAGTCGTAAAACTCATTCAATCAATTCGTCTATATAATGGGATTTTAAGTTATGAATCCTTCTCTTTATTGATACTAGTGCATATTTTTGCCAATTTATTTATTATTGAAATTGTAGATATTGAGACTTTAATTTCTTTATTCTTCTTTTAGAAACGACATGTAATACTGTCCAATGTGGAGTAAAATGAACCAATCAATAAGTTTTTAGGTCTAGAGAACTTATATTCATACCTATTCATGTTGTTTTCTTTGCCAATAAAAAATCACGTTCCTTCTTTACGAACTTCACAGATTGCATGGGGTGAATTTACAATTGAGATCTAAGGTTTTGTACTTCACCTAAATTAAACACACATGGCTAAACTGAAGGAGAAATAAAAATGATTTTCATGGCCGTTGATTCTTAAAATTTGATCGTCTGCTCTTGACCAGCAGGGTACCAGTATTGAGGGTAGTTGATTAATGAACCTCTTATTAAGTTCATCTTTTTTAAAGTTTAAAATGGTTTTTTTGTATGACAATTTTTTGGGGAAAGAAACAGTTAACTTTCTTTCCTCAAACTTTCTTTCCTCAAAACATGACAGCGCAACTAGGCCTGCAAATTTGAGTACAAATTTTATAATACATGCCGAATTTGACTTGAGACTGATCCCACCCCATCTTGGGTTTGGTGGCACAGATACGATTGTACAGAGAATAATCTATGGTCCCACGTGGTCAAGGGTGTAAATGCCATGTTACACATTCTTAATTATTTATCTCAATATTCCCACCAATAGAAAAAAAATAAATAAATAATTACAGTACAAATCTTGTAAAATATATATATATATAACTAATTTTGATAAAAATAAAAATATGTAAAATATTTAGAATAATTTGTAATTATTTTATTGCGAGTTTATAATCATATTTAGAGTTAATTTATTAAATTAAATTTATTAACCAACAACATATTATTTATTGTCGTTTACTTTCGTTGACAAATATTAGAATCATCTCTCTAATATTGTTATATGAATTTAGATCATTTTACAATTGTAATACAATATAGCCAAGGCAGAGCATCTGTACATCCAATGTATTCTTCCTCTTATAAATATTAAATTCAATAAAAAAAATATCGTTTTTAATTATAAAATTGTAATGTTACTATTTATGTCCTTACCTGATTTCTTCTTTTTATTTTTAGTTATTATTATTATTATTAAAGTATTTGCAGGCTATTTTAGCACCATTACATCACTAATTACTCACTGTTGGTTTAAATAAATAAAAAAATAATTATTAAAATTCCATGATCAATTCGAATCGATCTAATATTAAAAATTTATCGATTAAATTAAAATATAATTAATTACATTTATAAAGTCAATTGATCAGTTGTTAAGAATTAATCAATCGAATTAAGAATTTAATTTTAGCGTTGGTCAATTAGATTTGATAGATAAATAATTCGTCTACTAAACTGTGAATTTAATTGATGACATTAGCATTTAATTTTTAACAAAATTTGAACACTCAAACAAAAGAGAATATATATATATATATATATATATATATGGGCAGGGTCAGCAGTCCTCTAATATTATATAAATTTTTGTATTAATTTTAAATCTTAAAATCAATAATCTATTTAAGGGTTTGAACAAAGTAACAATTTTATTAATTAGGGTCATTGATATATTTTATTTTTAAATCTTCTCTCTTCTTTTTTCATTTAATGATCTTCATTATTATATTTTAAATGTTTACTTTATTTAATTTTGATATTTAAAAGCATTGCTAATTTTGTCCCCCATATATATATATATATATAAGAGAGAGAGAGAGAGAGAGAGAGAGAAATATTCATCAAAAATAAAAATAATAAATATGCTAGGGTTTTCCATTTATCATAAAAAATAAAAGAAAATATTATATATCATCAAATATTCATCAATCATTAATATTTAATAAAAATAATCATGACAATTAAATCAATTGGATTTCACTTTAAATCCATCATTAATAAAAATAATAAATATGCTAGGGTTTTCCATGAAACTTAGCTAAACAAAAAATTCAATGAATCTTATTAATTTGAAAATCTAGTATTAAACTCGTTCATTTGATATTGAAATTTTGTAATATATGATTTTATGCTTATTCAAATTTTAGTTTAAACGATTTAATTTATATATTAATTTCACTGTCTAAAACAATTGTATACATATTTGGTAAATCTGAAGATTTAGATTTCATAAGATATTATTTAGATTTAAGTTACTAAAAAACCTAATCATACACCAATATATTGATTTATTTAATTAATTTTAAGTTTTATAAATGTAATATATACACATTGAGTAGTGATTTAGTGACTTGCACTATTTATATTATGGTACAGGATAATATCACGTGTTAATGTCTAGATAAATGCACAATTTCAACTCTAATTACGGATATTTTAAAATCACATCATGTACGCAAAATGATTGCTAACATTGAAGCTAGAAAAATTTTAATTAAAATAAATTTTACAAGTGAGACTATATTAATTTATTTATAAATCAAGACAATGTTATTTAAGAAATTAAATGAATCGGCAAGAATTATTTAATAAAATCTATATATGACATTTTATTTTATCGAATATTCAAAAAATGATTTTCAACTCTCTCACACTTTTTTGTATGCACAATAATAAACTCCTAATTTTTTATACATCCGAATAAATACGAGCGTTTTAATTAATCAATTTATACAAAGTACAAATTCTTGTTGCATGACTTTAATTAGTATCCAAAAACATTTTTTCCTTTTTTGTAGTTTTAATTAACCAACTCATATTCTTAACTTTAATTAGTTAAAAAAAATAATGAACCGATTCATATATAAAGTAACTTAGATAAGTTATATTGATAAATTAACAGTTACAAATTAATCCTAAACTGAATTAATACCCAAAATATAAAATATATAATTTTAGTAAATGAACTCGTATATTTAAATTTGCTAATATAAAAAAAGCATGTTATGTGAATTGATAACTTGTAAAAGTTATTATTTAAGTAACTATAAAGATAATATTTTATATGCTATTTACATTTTAAAAATAGATAAACCAACTCAATGCATATAAATTAATTTTTAAATGTATAGTAACTTTTAAAAAAGTAATTTTTATATCCCAACTTGCATTTGAATTCACTTATCAAAAATAATTTTCAGCATATGTATTTATTAATTCTAAAAATTACAATTGAAGTAATTTTTAAAATAAGAAATCTCATTTAACATTAAATTATTAATAACCTAACTCGTATGATATATAAAATTTATATCAACTCGTATCAATTGAATAAATTACGAAATTCCAACTCATATACGAGTTTGCATAACTAAATTTATATAGTTTATATAATTTTTTTATTTTGTATATTTAACAAAAAATTTCCATTTATTTTATAACTCAAGTTTTTAATCCTGGTAACAAATTGACAACTTGGAAATATAACAAATAAATTTCCTGAATAGGAAGGGTGATATTGTAATAACCTTGGCTAAGTGTGGTCCACGTGTACAACATCGATAAAATCGGAGAACATGATTTATTAGGATGAGGCAATAACAGTCAGATTCCTGATGTTTTGTATTTTAACAAATAACGGTATAGTTTTTTTGGTCATTTGAATGGGAATGGGCCGGTATTAAGGGACCTATTTGATATGAATAACCAATGTATGTTCTGATTTGTAGACGTTTAACAATATAGGGGTTCTGATATTATCAACACAATAAGGAAACAGAACATATTTGTTCAACAATGGTGGATACTTTCCATGTGCAGTCGAATGTCTACCCTTTATAATCTCGCTACCATCAGACTTTCTTCCTTACTACTGCTGTCTTCTTCTTCCTCTTTCTCCAAATCTAGTCTCCTTTTCTCTTGTCGTTTTACCGGTCGGTGTTCTTTCATTTATCGACCTCTGTCCGCAAGGACTTCTTCCTTTGCTCGCAGCTCCTCCCCAGTAACTGCCATGGCTGCCGCTGTCGATTCCGGAATGGACGCTGTCCAGAGGCGCCTCATGTTCGAAGACGAGTATGGGTTTTCTGCCTTTGATCAATTTACTTACTTTCACTTATTATCTGGTCGCAATTTGTTTCTGTTTCTGATGGTTATTTTATTCTTTAATCATCGAACTGAAGCTTTGTTTGTTTAGATTTTATGGAGCTGTGTATGTGGAGCTGTGAGCTCGGGAATTAAACTTCTCATGGGAAATTACTAGTTTTACGTGGGTTTCGTTTTTCTTAAGCCCTTAGTTTATTGCTTGTTTGTAAAACAGAAATAAAAATGATCTGCTCTTTTAAAAATGTAAGCTTTGTTGATTTACTAGTGTTGTAATTGGAACAGAAAATACCAAAAAAGAAGAAAAAAAAGTTGAATTCATTTATCTATCGTGGTGTGCATAGGCCGGTTTCCGCGTCTGCTGGTAGATAAAATTTGGGTCCATTTTGAATGTTCTTACCTTATTAATCTCAGTTGTTGTCTTTTTTAGTATTTTTTCTAACTACAGCCAGATAGATACCATATTTGGATTGGGTAGATTTGTGGGAAATATCTACCCGGCCATTTTCAAGAAGATCTATGATTGAAGATCTTCAACTATTTGATTGAAAGCTGATAAAAAAAATGATGAAAATTCAATTATGTTTAGAAATGTTAGTTTATGTACCTAGGAATGACTTAAAATATGATGATGAATCAGCAGAAACCAAATCCTAAAAGTAGACCTTAAGGTGGAATATGATTTGGATCTCTCTCTATTGTGCATATATTTTTACGAGGGTGAGCTGTGAGTTGCATTATTTGTTTGATGTAAGTCTTTTCTTTGTTCTCATTAAAATTATGTCTTTTGTTTATTGTATAAATATGTTGTCCATGTTGCTCGCTTTTATGGCAGTGTAGAAATAAATGGTGGCTTATCTGAATTTTAGTCGTGCTCTTTATTTTTGATGGGTTGTAGGAGGCACTTCAATTTGAAGTACCACCACCAAAAGTTATCTTTTTTCTTCTGAAACATAGCTCTCTTGGATATAGTCATCAAGAGACTAATGACATACTAATGCTACATATATGCTAAGTTCACATGATCTTCTTCAATTGAAACCCTTGACAGATGCATTTTGGTGGATGAGAATGATCGTGTTGTTGGTCATGAAAACAAATACAACTGTAAGTAAACTTGCTGTGCTTGAAATATGATATCATTTAATATTGTCTTACCTTTCAACTGTTTATCTCAATGTCTGGAATGTGATGATACTATTGTTTAACTTTTTTTTTTTTTTTTTCTATAATGCATATATACTTTTGCTACATTTTGGTATATTTGAGAAAGCAAAAAACATGGAAAGGCAATTGAAACAAAAGTTTTAAAATAATCTTGAAGGAAAAATAAATTTTATGTATAAAAAAGGATGGAAGTTTTAACATAAAATCCTTATTTTTAATAGGGTAAACCTACTCATTAAGTTAGTTAGAAGTGAAGAAAAGAATAGAGCTGAATGCTTCTATTTCCGTTAGAAATCTGTGATTAAGATCCCAAGTTTCATGATTTTTTCTTTCTGTTAGCAGGGGTACTACTTGGTTTTCTGGTTCTCAATGTCCCTGCATGCTTTGGACATATAGTTCTGCATCCTTCTTTGTAAATACTTAATTCCTACGTGATTAAACTAATTAAAGCTTTTAAAAATCTGCAGGCCATTTGATGGAAAAGATTGAATCTTTGAATTTGCTGCACAGAGCTTTCAGTGTGTTTTTGTTTAACTCAAAATATGAGTTACTCCTTCAGGTATGCACTTACGAGTTCTGGATTTAAAAATTGTGCATCAATTCTTTTGCATATATGAATCTAAATTTCTGGTTGTTGAAAGAAAAATGATGGGATTCAATATATAATAGGATGAGGAAGCTTATCAAGCTTGGAAAACCATTTCAGATAATATGTTGGAATAGTGTAAAAAGTATAGCAAGCCCAAAATTTGGCAATGTAAGAAAGACATAATTTCGAGTGAAGTTGCATTGTTGTCCTTCATTTTGACTGGAATTATGCTGTATGGCATTAATATACTATAATTATTGAGACCTGCAAATGCGGGTCTACACGGTATGAGATCTTGGGAGTGAGAAATACCAAAATTTGCTTGAATAATATTTGTCACCAGTTAACTTTAACAAATGAAATAGGGGTTTGGCATATATCTTTGAGATTAATGTGCAAGTTACAGCATTAAGCAATAGGTTGTGTCTAGCAATCTGCCTTCTCTGGACCATTCATATTGCATATTTGTGTATATTTCCAAATTTCTCTGGATTTTGTGGGTGCTGTCTTATTATATGTTGTTTCCTGGGCAGCAACGCTCTGCAACCAAAGTGACATTCCCTCTTGTGTGGACTAACACCTGCTGCAGCCATCCTCTATACCGTGAATCTGAGCTTATTGATGAGAATGCTCTCGGTATTTATAATTACATCTCTTAAATTCCATTGAAAGTCTCTTATGTCCCTTTTCTCTGGAACTCAGTCTGAATGCACTTTTTCGTTTCTTTCACTTGCTTGGCAGGGGTGAGGAATGCTGCACAAAGAAAGCTTTTGGATGAGCTGGGCATTCCTGCTGAAGATGTGCCAGTTGATCAGTTCACTCCTCTGGGCCGCATGCTGTACAAGGCACCTTCTGATGGCAGATGGGGGGAGCATGAACGTAGTGACTCCAACTTTGCACTTCATTTTTGACCGGTGTCTTATCTTAATGGTCAAGTTAGGGAGTTTTAGTAATCTAGAGGAAAAACTTATATTTATCAATATTAAATTGCTGGCAGGGATTTAACTTTTACTTTTGGGAAGTCTGTAATTCATCATGTTGACTATTAGTTGTCTCCCTGATTTGCAGTTGATTACCTCCTCTTCATTGTCCGGGATGTTAAGGTCAATCCAAATCCTGATGAAGTAGCTGACATTAAATATGTGACCCGTGACGAGCTGAAAGAGCTGTTGAGGAAAGCAGATGCTGGAGAGGAAGGATTGAAGCTGTCTCCTTGGTTCAGACTAGTTGTGGACAATTTCTTGTTCAAATGGTGGGATCACGTGGAAAAAGGGACTCTCCGTGAAGTCGCGGACATGAAAACCATTCACAAGTTGACTTAAGAAATCTGCAGTCCCTTGATACACAGTGCTTTAGGTTCCTTTATTCTAATAAATTTGAACTTTGTTGTTGTCATTAATTTCTCTTTTCATAGATGCAACTTCTATGATGTTTTATCGTTAAGTTGAGGCTTGTTGAAAAACTTGATCGGTTTTGTGATTTAGATTTCAAATATGGGTTAGTTGAAAATAAAATTCTCTTTTATCGTTTTCGTATCAAGTTTTAAGTGTGCCGAATGAATGCTCAGTTCCTGCTTGGTTGCTCATTCAGGAACAGAGTTCTGCTTTGACCGATGGAATTGTTTAGGCTACACAAATGGTGCCATTTGTGTGCGCACGCATGCATAAATATTAAAATATATATATTTATCGGTTCAAAATATATCAAAATTAACGTTTCAATCACTCTTTTATAGCATACTATGAGAAATTTTTAGCTTAAATCAAACCTATTTGCTCTTGATGATTTTTTCAAGTTTTAATTAAATCAAATTTACATAATATATAACCCAAAAAAGGACATTATTTTCCATGGTAGATTGTATAGTTTCTTAATTTAAAAACAACACATGAGTTTCCATGAATTTGTGCTAAAAATTTATATTTTAAATATCAAAACAATTGTTTTTTCCTGTTTAAATCAATTTTAAATTAAGAATCCAATTACCAAATGTTAATTTGAAATTTTTTAAATTAAAATTAAACCAATATATTTCTAAACTAATTCAAACTATTGATTTGGGACAGTTTGATTTGGATATGCCACCCACTTTAAATTTATGGATGACTGACACAACATTTGTCACCTTTAATTTCCGCAAACAAACAACTCGATCCAAATATTCTAATTCAAATAATGTTGAGCGGCGCTTTTCGGTCAAAGTAACGGGGAAATGTTAAGAAAAAAAATTATTTAAAAAAAAAAAAGACGAGATGAGGTGGCAACTGACAAATTCTTGTAAATGACGATAACACTGTAGTGGTGTAGTTATCATTGGCGCCATTGAGCAGGGCCGCCAGTGTGATGTGACTCAGATTCATGTCACAATGGAGGCCATTAGGGTTCACGCGCTCGCTCACTCTGTAAATTATATGACACGAGAGGTCTTCGTTCTGAAGGGAGGTTATCACATTCTCCCCTGCAGTTTTTATCCCTATCACTTTAGAGGGTCGAAATTAAAAAATTAATTACTTAATTATTGATTAGGGTTATACAAGAATTCCAAATTAATTTTGAAATTTTGGTTGAGTAAATGTCGCTTCCAAAAATTGTAAAACTAAAATCAAAAATTGAAGAATTAATTTAATTTCTATAATTTATTTATAATATTATATTTTACGTCATTTATTTTTTAAATATAAAATAAATATAAAAAATTATTTAATTAATAAAATAATAACATTTAAATTTTTTATTAAAATTATAAAAATTAACTTTAAATAATTATTTTAAGTTAAAATATAGTAGATAGTATTAAAATTTATTAT
This sequence comes from Swietenia macrophylla, assembly GCA_032401905.1. NCBI lineage: Eukaryota > Viridiplantae > Streptophyta > Magnoliopsida > Sapindales > Meliaceae > Swietenia > Swietenia macrophylla. The sequence continues at coordinate 8,116,667 of CP135571.1, forward strand.
TAAAATTATGCAAATAGAATTTTTAAATAAAATATATTTATATTTAATTCAATAAATAATTTATTAAAAATATTTTTTATTTATTAAGTTATATAAAAATAAAAATTAGTCAGTGTATTGGAGGGATTGTACAAGAGTTGGGAGATCATCGTAGAAATCATTCCAAAGGAGCATGTAAACTAAAGGTGAGGGCTCAATCTCCCTATGTACAATTCAGGATAATGAACCTAATTTTTTTGGATGAAGATATGGAATAACAAAATACAACTTACAAACCAAACCAATTGAAAATTTGTAATTCTCATGTTAGCAGTGCGTTGTATTTAACTTAATTTATAATATTTTTTTATAATAATTTAATAAAATAGCAATACATATTATTGAATAAATTAATAATTATAATAAATAAATATGTATATAGTATAATATTATTAAATATAATTGTATTATTGTAAAAAAAAATAAATTTCTCTTTTTTGAAATATATAATAATAACTTGAGTAATAATATAAATTATTAAATAATTTAGTAATTTATTTATTTTTTCATTTACTTTATTTTTTATTTATATATTTTATCGCTTTTGTAATTTAATATTATTATTTTTAATTTTTTAAAATTTTTTTATGAAATAAAAATTAAAAAATTGAGATAATTGACAAATAAGATGCTATTTTTCTAAATCAAAATCAAATCGAAATTGAATAAAATTGAAAATTAAGATATCTTATTAAAAAGAATAAGTTTTGATTTTAAATAAAATCAGAACCAGAATCGGAATCAATTTTACTAAATATTGACCAAATAAAATTACTTTTTTATTCTTTATGACCAATTTGATATAATTATTATTTTTTATTTCTTTCATACAAAAATAAAATCTAATACACTTATGTATTCACCATTTTTTATAGATTAAAACATATAATTAGTTAATATTTAATTATGGACTATTTTATTACTAATTTTACTTAATTAAAATAATTAATAAAAAATTAAAAGTAAAAAAAAAAATAAAACATATTTTTTGTTTATGAGAAACAGTGAATATGCAATTGTGTTAGATTTAATCCTTGCTTTAAAGGGCGAAAAAAGGTAATTATATTAGATTATGTCAGGTAAAAGAGTTAAAAAAAAAAAGTAATTTTATTAAAATTTTGAAGGTCCACAACCCTAATACATACATATATATATATATATATATAAAGGATACATTTTCCACGCGCTTTACAGCGAACAAGGAAAAAAGAGAAGAAAAGAGATTCGATTCACTGTCACTGGTTACATATTGCCTTTCTTCTCTCTCGAAATCTGTCTTCAGATTCGAAGAATGATATCAATCTCTTTTGTGTGATTGTAATTACAGCATATTCCTGATTCGCAGAGTTCCGTTCTTGGTTAGATTTCGATAATATCTGTTAATTTATTTGTGTTCTGCTATAGTATGGAATCAATTTTCTTGACATCTTGATTGCTGGAATTTTAAGATATTTGGACGTTTCTTTCATGATTGATCAAATTTTATTATAATTTACCCTGTGAGTGGATTTTTTACTATGTTGCTGTTTGTAGTGAACATCTTCGTGGAAAATTTTTGTAATCATTGCTATTTCGTTGAAGGATTGCAGCAGATTTACTGTAGTTATTGCACATATTATCTTTCTTCAATGATTGTTATCAGCGTATTAATACATTACTTTCCGCTCATCTGGATGTCGTTTTGTGAGATCTTGTTGTAGAATTGAATGCTCATGTAATCTTCATGTGTCTATTTATCCATAATCAAGATCACCGTAGTACTCAGATTTATTCTAGTGGAAGACGGTAGTGGTGGTGAATTCTAATTGATAATATTGAACCAGCCGATCCATAAAACTTATGGACGTATTCAAGTGCAAGATTTGTTGCCTTATATTTTGCTTTACACAGGCCTCGTATGTTGCTTTATTAACAGTTTATCCGTTCAATTTCTGACGATAGAAAATTTATTTCTTTTTGGTAAATTTTTTGACTTATACTGGTGCTTAGATGTTCATTATTCTGTTCAAATTGCATGTTTGCTATGTTTAGTATTTTATTTCAAGTTGTCGAATTGCATTCCTTAACTGATTCGTTTCTCCAATTTACCTGTACGAAAAATGTTCAAAGAAAAAAAATATCTTTTCAAGTGTCATTGTTATTTACCATGTTACTATTTGACCTATCCCTGTAGTGGTTTTTGATGGCAGTCAAAGTTTATTGGTGACTTGAAAAAGCTGTAGGTACATGCTTCATTTGTGAGAAAATGATTGAGAATTTGTGAACCATAGTGACCGGCCTACCTGAAGGAAATATCTGGCATAATTTTCACATGGATGAGCTGAGTCATTTGAGATATGCAGTGCTAAACACACTTTGATTCTATCTGTTAATTAAACCTTCTTGTGAGGGTATGAAAGATTGGAAAGATTCATCATTTTCACATGGATATCGTTTCAGTCATTTCTTTTGACATGATTGATTTTACAATGAATTGGTTTTTCAAAGCATAAAATTATGTCCTGCAGAGGTCTTATGGGTTATTAGGACATTTTATGTTGGCATATGCAATTTTTTATTTTAATACTCAGCTTCCTTATTTTGGTTCAATATTGGAAAGATGATAAATTACATTAAGGATTATGATCGATATTAACATGTCCTTTCGAGTTTTGTGAATGTCTATTAGCAGTGTAATATGTAATTCTTTTCCTTTATTGAAGGTGATTGGAATAAATGGCATTAGTTACAACTGCTGAAGTTTGTGATGCAAACCCACAGCTGATCGTGAGTGGTGAGCTCCGGGCACTCCAGCCAATTTTCCAGATATATGGTCGGCGCCAAGTCTTCTCTGGACCGATAGTTACTGTCAAGGTATTTGAAGACAATGTTTTGATTCGTGAGTTTCTTGAGGAGAAAGGTAATGGTAGAGTTCTTGTTGTTGATGGGGGTGGAAGTTTGCGATGCGCAATATTGGGGGGCAACCCTGTTGTACAAGCCCAGAACAATGGATGGGCTGGAATAGTGGTCAATGGGTGTATTAGGGATGTTGATGAAATCAATGGTTGTGATATTGGTGTGAGAGCTCTGGCTTCTCATCCGATGAAAGCCAACAAGAAGGGGGTTGGTGGGGAGAAACACGTACCAGTTACCATTGGTGGGACAAGAATCACTGATGGCGAATGGCTTTATGCAGACACTGATGGGATCTTGATTTCTCAATCAGAGTTGTCTGTCTGATTCCTTTTCTGCAAATATGAAGCTGCAAGTGCTATGGCTGGCAAGTATGTCTCACTATTGTGCTTTATTAGCTTGTATTCCTGAGTTCAAGTGTTAATTTTTGATGAAGTTCTGTAACATGTTAAATGCATATTGACTGCTTGTTAATCCTTTTGTTTATCCTGCAATAAATTGTTTCTGTTGATGATGAAGATGATGGAGATAAGAATAATTGTTAGTTGCTTTATAAAGGACTGTCCCCTTCAGGGTAGACTGATGAAGTACAAATGCTTTGAATTGTGATTCTAGTTCCTATTTGTCCTTTTTTTTTTTTCCCCCCTTTTTAGGGAATATGATATCACTTGCTGTTTAAGATTGATGAAATTGTCTGAAAATAAGATTGATGTTGCAATGGATAGTGTCTTTTACAAATTTATCCTACCTAGTTCTTAGAGTCTTACATGAGGGAATTGTCCAATAGAATAATGTCACCCATTTTAAGAGTCCTATTGGTATTGAGGTGCGGTGGCTTTTAAGCCACAACCACAATAGGATAAAGTATCAAATTTTAGTCAAAAACTGGGTGAATCCCACTAAAAATTGATGTTACCAAACATCTTTTTATTTAATTTCCAAAGTTAATTGAAATCACTAAAAAAACCCTAAATTTCTCTCATTTGTCGTAATCATTTTCGGGATTAGTTGATTTCAAAATAATTTTGTAGGTGATAAAATTTTATTGAACAGGTATACATATGTTGCCTTTGGGATGCTAATTACAGGATTTTCTCTTGATATTCTAATGTTTAGGTACTTGGGCAGCCTTTGCATACAAGATTTTCTTGACTTAAAGACTTATTCTAAGATACTTTTTGCTAAATAGATTTATTTTTCTTTTATATTTCTACAATATGTCAAAATAATAATATCAATATTACATAAATTGCTTCAATATCAAGCATAGGATCAGAAACAGTTCGAACAACACAGAATCTAGTTCTTATTTCTGATTGTTTTCTTCTGTTAACTTTAACAAAAGGAGAGAAATTTATTGAAAATGCAGTAAATCAGAAACAATCTAAAACAAAATGTTTGGTCTATTTCGCTTTTCCCTTCAACTATATTTGAATGAAAACTGCATATAGGAGCTGATTCCAGGTATCAGGAACACCAGGCAAACACCAATGGCTGCAATCTGCATTTCTGTGTCCACCAATGCCATAGAAAGAAGGATGGCCATCTTTTCTAAGTTGCGAAAGAGTTGTGACATTTAGCAAATGCACTGGCTTTGACATTTTTCTTAACACCTTCTCCAATACTACCTCTGCTTTATGTCTACCTCCTGGATATGTACTCCCAAATATTGGCTCTGTTTCTTCTGTACAACTCTTTGCCTTGGGTTGTCCCCATTCAGCTGCGCTGTTTTGATAACAATAATAGAGTCATGCGGCAAGAAATTTCATTTCATTGATTGAATAAACTACGAATATACGTTGAGATTATGACTTACTTGGTATGATCAGGTGAAACCCCTTGGAAGAAGACTTTGGTTTTGGTAGGATTAACATTGTTGTCAACCCAATCAGCCCATGTGTTCAGTGCTTTCTCAAATGCTACCAATCGGTTCATGTCTTTGATTCTTTTATTTCCATCTTCAATAAAATCCCATCTAAAATGCTCAATCCAAATACAAATTACTAGTCACACAACAACCAACATTATCGTTGGCAATTAAATCAATTATATATATATATATATATATATATAAAACTATATAAAGAAAATATTACGGTTGTTTTCTTCCGGTGTGAAGCCACCAATGCCATGTGTTGAAGATCAAAACATCCATCTCCTTCCACAATTTCCCACTTTCAATGGAACCAAGTTTCAGAACTCGCCCTTCGTTTGTGCTCACAATATCAACAAGAAAAGCATTGCGAGAAAACATAATTTTTGTTTCCGTACTCTGCAAAATTATACAAGAAAGAAAAAAAAAATGCATGCTTTAACATTTTTACAAAAACATTTTTCAATCATTAATTTTACCACATTTTTATTTTTCAACATCTATAATGTCTTTCTTTTATTATATTTGTTTCGCGGTTTCATTGTATGGAAAAGAAAATATACATCTTTAATGGAGTTTACGAGCTTTGACATCTATTAATTAATTCATTTTTATTACCCATATTTAAAATTAGTTGTTGTTTAAGATTGTTGTCTATACAGTTAATTTTATAATGCATATGTCGATATGCACACTTACACATAATTCTTAATAATTCAATACTAAATTAAAGTAATTAAGCACTAAATTGTTAATAATTATATACAAGTCTGTATTCTGTCGATTAAGAAAACTCTGTATTTAATAAATATTAATCACATATATGAACAAAATGGGACGGTAGTAGACTTTTAAAGTATCGAGAATCTAACCGGGAATGTAAAAGTTGAAACCCCTCCAATTCTGATTAATTTGTAGGGAGCCGCAGGCATAGCTTTATGAAGCATGCAAGTGAGTGATTGCCATTGGTTCAGACTCAGTGAATCTCCTACGAACATTAGGCTTTTCCCTCTAAGTCTTGATAAGAAATCTATGCCGTTGAACCTACATCACATCACTCATCATCATATAATTAATCAATTAATTCATAGCTGAATACAAACATCTATTCTAACCGAATAAGATTTTTTATATATATAAAGAATAGATAAATTTAGATGCAAGTATAGAGTGATAATTCAGCATCGTTGGATATAAGGAATGAATGAAAGCAACGCAGCAACAAGGCTGTGATTGATGTTGTTTAGAAGTTTAAGCAATCATCAAATCAAATATTGGATTGGATGTGAATTTAAACCTAACTGTCTGTCTGTCATTATGGACCCCCAAATTCTAATTGTTATTTCAGCGGCGCACATCGTGCACGCATTATTTTCTTTTTTGATGTTATTTTTTTTTTTATTTCAACCGCTAAAATTCATCATCATTTTCCAATCAACAAATCAAAATAGTTAATTATTGTTTCCATCATTTTATTTATATTCCACTCGGGAATTAATGGACCACCTCCTCCCCCATTCAGTCATTTTGGTAATGATTTCACTCAATAAGTGCAAATATTATTCCCCCTTTTAGATAAATAATTTTTATAATTTTATTTTATAAAATATGAATTTACACAAATAAAATTTTACCAAATATGTCAATTATTATTTGTTTGAATTATTCATTTATGGTTTGTTTCTTTGAAAAGAGCTGTAATGACAATTGAACTGAAGCATATTGTATATATTTATTTCAAGGGACAATTATTACTTTTTCGTTCAAAGTCTAACTTGAAAAACCAATAAATAGTTAAAAGAAACAGTTTTAATTTTAGAAATGTTGTTTCATACATGTCCTAATAATCCACTACTCTTCCTGCACTAGAAGATCATTAAAACACCAATCTAATGAACCCATTTAATTAACTTCTTTCCTCTTTCCATATACATACATATATATATATATATATATAGAGGATATGTTTGGTATCATTTTTAAAATGATATATGTTTTAAAAAAAAAGGCGATTTTTCCTTATTTTTTATATTATTTCTTCATCCTACAGAATAATATATATATAAAACAGTCTTCATGCCTTATTGCCAATCTTTTTTATTTCATGGTACAAAAATACAAATTATAAAACAATTATTTTATGACATAACTACCGTATGATCGATCAAAGTCACAACAAATGATTTGCATACATATTCGTACATAACTAAAAATTCAACAATAAGTTTGAGAAACTTAAACCTAACATTTAATCTCATGAAAAGATTTTGTTTTATACCGCAAGAACAACAACAACAACAACAATAATAACAACAACAAAGAGTAGGGGTATTTGTAGATATTTACCTTGGTAAGTTGCAGGCGCTGGGTTGCCATCTATATTTAAGATAATCTTTGTCAGGCCTGCCATTTTTTTGGCAATCAAATTCCTTCTCAATAAATGGACAATCTTCGGATGTGTTGTAAAGAGGATATGAATTATCATGAACCCAATTTCCTTGGAATAAATCACAGGTATATCCATGAACTTGTCGTAAAACAAAAAGCAGAAGCAATAACTTTATGGCAGCAATTTCAGAAGAAGCTGCCATGAAGAAAGATAGCTAGAGAAATAAGAGAGAAAATGGAAAAAAAAAATAATTTTGAGGCAAAGAAAGGGATGAAGAAAACAGAGAGTTTAGTTCAATATATGGAGAGAACAAGAAACCAAACTTGGAAAAAAGATAAATAGGATTTGATTTTGGATTTCAGATTTCTGTTTCCATACATAGGTAGGGTTACTAAATAAATCAAAGTTGACGAAGAGAAGAAATGCATGTCAGTAAATGAGAAAATTTCATTCTTTGGATAATAACATTTGGCTCCCTGTCGTTTTATATTTATATAAATAAGAACATAGTGTATCTGTATATAGCAAGTAGGTCCACAATTCTACTGAAATAACTAAAATACCATTTAGTATTAGATTACAAGCTCTTAGTACAGGCCAAAAAGATCAATAATGTTAAAAATAAATAAATAATTTTTTGGTCCCATTGGTTGTCATCGAATAATAGTTTACGAGGAGTAAATATATATATATATATATATTTTACTTTACTAGAACAAATTCAAATTTTAGACTTTTGTATAGAAAATTTTGAGAATCTTTTTTTAATTTAAAATTAAATTATTTGAAATATTTTTATTTTATTTTATTTTAAAAACTTTACATCATTTCTCTAATAATATAATTGTAAAAAATTTATCTATTAAAATAATTACATAATTTGCACTAGACGACGCACTTGAATACCAAACAATCAATAACATTTTTGTTTTTTAAAAGAAAATGCTACTAACACAAGTTCCACTCAAAAAAAAATATTTTGTTTAAATTTTTATATCAATGGGTCCTTGGTAGTAAGTCATGTACTATTATGTGGTAAAACTCAACATCCAATATTGTAAAAAATAAATTGGTAATTTTAACGAAGTTCAAGGACCTAATTGAGACAAACGAAGAAAGTGCGGTGCTCAATTTTTGTTTTATTAAAATTTAGAGACCGGCTCAAATATTATTAATCAATTAATATTCATTGAGTACGATGATTTTTTTTTAAAAGTTATATTTATATAAGGAAGAGTCCGTTTGTTTAACACGAAATAAATATATTTTAAGATATACAAGTAATTTTATATTTGTTTTACTATTTGCTCTTTTATTTAGATCTATAAATGGACAAGGCTCTTGGTTGGCAAAGAATTTCATGGAATTAATGGGGTCTTATGCAATTCTTCTGTCTTCAACTTCATCTTGAACTTGTCAACTATCTCCTTGGACATAATGTTCATTCTACTGCCATTGTCAATAATCAGATTAATGGCCTTGCCATTGTGTTCAACACGCGTATCAAGGACTTTGGTATGCAACCATGGCGTTTCACCGTTATTTTAAGCTGTCAGGTAAAGATTAGATGAATGACATAATGGCATATTTGAACCCTCTAATTCAATGGTTAGTGGTTTAACTTCTTCTACTGCATTGTCTGGTTCTTCATTTAGCCGCTTGGGATCTTTCTATAATCCCCATAATCTCATCTTTAGCATAAATAAGAGCAAATTTTTTGTTCTTTGTAGGGCACACATTTGCAAAGTGTCCTCTCTCACCGCACTTGTAAAATTTAAATTGACCTTTCTTGTGTACTCAAATTCTGTTTCTCTTTTTCTTCTGTTGTAAATTTTGTGACAATCTTGGGCTTAAAATTTTCAGCTCCAAGCCATTGAAAGGACCTTGCTAGATTAGGAGAATTTTGACCCAAAAAAAAAACGCATGACTTTGTCCCATACTTGCAATTAATGAGAAGTTCTTTCCTGATTTCCTTACATAGTCCAAATTTGTAACGTGCCAAAATTTGGCACTTTGTCTTAGTAATCCCATTTCGAATGGTTAATTCATTAAACTTTGATGTGTTTTCTTCCACCGTCAAGGGTCCTTTATCAATGAGCAAGGAGATCTTCAAACAAAGTCTCTTCATAATTATGTGGTAGGATTTTTTCTTTGAGCTGCAACTTCATTTCCTCCAAATTTGAAACAGGTGGTTGCCGAAGGCGATACAACCTCTTCTCCACGTTATGCCACCAAACGCGGGCGTGGCCTTCAAGATTCATTTTGAAAAATTCTCACCTTTCTTTCGTCAATTATATTGAAATTAACAAGATAATCTTCCAAGGACATAAGCCAGTCTTAAAAATTGATTGGATCGATAATACATGCATAATTTGCCACATCAACACGGACTTGTTTGCAAGCTTCATTGAAATTGTCACGGTCATGAAAATTAGGCCATTGGAGCTGGTGAAAGTCATTTCCTTTCCGTTGAAAAAGTGGTATGTTGGTAGATGTCCTTGAGGAGGTTCTGGGGGACCTCTAGGGAGTTGATTAATCATTTTATTTTTACCACTTAGAGTCACATCGTTGGTCTCTCAGAATGAATTAGATTTTCAGCATCACTATGATCATTGTCATTATTTTGTTGCACAGGAAAACTATAAATCCAAACTGTACCCATGAGGTGTGTAAGGTAGCAACTTGATTAGCAATATAACATAACAGCTCATCACGTTCAGCTTGAGTAAATCTGGGGCCATTGGTGTAGGAATTGTTTACTTCGTGTGCTCATGGCGTTAATAGCAATTGCAGCAAGAGCATTAAAAGGCTCTGATACCAAATTGATGCAGAGTGACACAAATAAAAAAAGAAAGGTTGGATACTAGTGTGTCTCACACTCAGTAGGGAGATTCCAGGCCTCACACTTGAAGAAGTTTGTCATTATGAAGAAAACAAAGTTTTTGCAACAAATTTCTCTGCATCTTATTAAATCAAATGCTTCTTTATAGAAATTCAATGACTTCAAAAATTGAAATGCTGCCAAATAGTTGTTGAATAATCCAGCATAACTGCGAAAATTTAAATAAAAAAATTCAAACTAGAAATTTAAAAGTTGCAGACAGCTTTGTGGTAACAACTTAGTTAAGACAGAGTAAGAAGCGTATACAACTCCATCACACTTCCTAGAACGTGGGTTGTTCTTCCACTAACAATGACCCGAGTATTGCACTTGCTTGCTTTCAGGTGGTAACAATTAGGAAGTTGGATGATAAGGTCAAGTCTTTTGTTTAATCGAGGACGACACATTATAGAACAATCACCCGCACATGTAATCTTGTTCTTTCTTGATTATGCTACTGCGGGATTGAACGCTGGACATTTTATGACATATCAAGAACAATGAGAATAGTCAGATGGTGGAAGGAGAATCCAATGATAGCCTTGGAGATAACATACACGTGTGGATGGCTAGGGTCACCAAAATTTGGTACAATATTAGGGCCCCGTATTTTAGTCAAACTATATCTATTGTTTATTTTTTGACCCAAATTAAGCTTTAAATGTTACCCGAGCTATAATACCAGTTAAAAAAATTAGTTAAGCATTGTTTTGTAAGCTGAAACCATGCCAACCCATTTCATGACAATGCAACTATGATGAAAACTCAACCAGTTTTTAGTTAAAGGTGGATCATTCATAGGAAAAAAAAAAAGTTCCATAAATGTTAATGAATGGGCAACAATTAGTTGAAGAATCTTTTTAGTTAATTACTTTTTATACATAGTAGACAAAGCAATTTCTTCGTCCAAGAGAAGGTTTGAGCAATTCAAAGTATATAAAAAATTGTTAGGCTTTTGTTTGATTCGGTGAAGTTAAAAATTTGTTGATCTAAATAGTTTAAAGGATTCTTATAACAATCTTAAAAAGCTTTTAAAATATAATAATGTCACTGATATTAATGAGATTGATTTATTTTTAGAGTTAAGTATCTTGAAAGATCTTTTATCATATAATACGAAGAAAAAAATTGTCGTATTAAATCATTTGAATTCAAAAAATATTTATTTTCCAAATGCATAAATTGCATATAGAATTTGTGAGTTGTATTAATTACTATCATACTTGCCAAAAAAAGCTTTTCAAAGTTAAAGTTGACTAAATCTTACTTTAGTTGACTATGTTATAAAAAGATTAAATGATTAGCCATATAATCCAATAAATGATTTCACAACTATGATTTCACAACTACAAATTCGAGAAGATTAATTTTCTAATAATGCTAGTTTTTATAATTAAATTTTGATAAATTAATTAGTTAATGCAAAACACATAATTGAATATGTAAGAGAAAATAAAAAATTTAGACTTAATTTTTAATTAAAAATAATATAATTTTTATATTTTTTATGTAATAGAAGTTACACCTTAATAACTTGTTTAAAATCTCAAAACCCACGACAGAAACTATGGCTTCAGGCAATAGGAAGAGAAATACTTCTGATGTGAGAATCTTGTGTTAAAATCATGCGCTTATAAACTCCATCCGTGTAATTTTACTCAAGCCTAAATACACACTTTGAGAAGACATTTAGAAAAGTATAAAACTGATATGCCTAATTATTTGACGTTTCAAAATATTTTTCTTTTCTAAATTATGTTTGAAATTAGTAGAAATAATTTCATGCCACTCAAATTCGATTCATAAATCAATAATGTTTATCTATGTATTTTATATATGCCCAATATCGATCTATCATACATATTATATATGTATATATAAAATCTTATTTCATTAATTTTTTTCTTAAAAGCATTATTACATACTTTGAGTTAAGCATTTCTTTCTTTTTTATTATTAGAAGTTCTTCCTATTATCAAGTTTCTATTCGAAAATAGAGCATACATGCTATCAAGATAAAGATGAAGAAATATATTAATGCATTAAATAAATAAGCTTATGTTTGGAGCTAGGGTGTTATAGCTTTGAAATAATAATTATTAAAAATGATAACAATATTAATAAAAAATTCAGTAATTCTCATTAAAAATTAATAATTTTAGTTATTTAATTGTATTTTTAAATGGAAATCATCAACAGCAAAGATAGCCAAAAAAAAAAAAAAAAATCAGTCATTCATATACATATATATATATATATATATATATATATATATAAAGGCATGCACTTAATTTAATGTTCATATCAAAGGCATAACTTGTGCCTGTGATTTCAACGTTATTTTAAATTACAAGCTTGAGGTCTTTCTATTTTCTACGTTCTATGTAGGAGACAACAAATAAATTCTCTTAAATAGAACATATATTTTTGTACTAAATTGTTCTCATGTGTATTAATTTCTTTAAAACTGTCTTTTTCTTTGGTCTAGTCTAAACATATGTTTACGTACAATGTATATTAATTTTACTATGTATTTACTACGAGGCTACTCATTATCATTTAGTTTTTCTCAATGCTTAGTTGATTGAATTTAATTATTTTTTGTAGTTAAGTATGTTTATTTTTTTTTAATTTAACAAGACTTTTGAGAAACATTTACTTTAAGAAAAAAAAGAGTATAATTTAATAAAAAATTGAAATAAGTTACTTATGAATATTTTTACTTGGTTGCATGTAAAAAAGTTGGAAAATTTTTAGTAAATCTCTCTTTTAAAAATATCCATACCTAATTATTTTACTTTATAACACCTATAATTTTGTTTTTCAAGGGCATGCATTTATATATATATATATATATGTATATATATATTTATTGTCTTCCTTCAAATTCATTCATCAAGATTTTTAACTAAAATATTATTATGAAATTTTTATAAATTATATAATTTTATGTGACTTGAATATCTCAATGTATTTGCTATGAACTATTATCGTGATAATAAATTGTATATAACTTAGGGTATTTGATATTCTAATGTAGTATGATTATCATTTTTAAATATTTTATTTTATTCTAGTTTAAATTTATTAAAATTGTCTTAGAAAGTAAAATATACTTATGTACTTATCATACAACCACAAAACTAGTTAGAGATATAAAATTATAATACTTTGATTATAACACTTAAAATGGATTACCATTCAAGAAAGTAAAAAAAAAAAAAAAATGCTATTTATTTGCTATTTTTGCTGTAGAAATAGGAAAATGGACTAAACAATTGGACAACACATCCTTAGGAGAAACAATAATTAGGAAACAATATTGTTACTTCTATATTTTTAAAATTATCACACACTGGAACACGGTAGGGATCATAAGATGATTGATATTATTTTTCTCACTATTGATAATGACGCTTTAATATATAAATTTAAATGAATAGAGTAATTTATGATATTTTTCTATTCGAACATGTATAGTATCTCTATTTAATTATTTAATTTTATCATAAATTATATAACATATTTAGTATTTAGTTTGTGATTGTGTACTACACATTACTTTAACAATTAGATGATATCAATTACTTAAAAAATATAATTTAACAAACAAATACAAAAATAATTATTTAAAATAAATGATCATATTATGCCATCAATTTGAAGATAATCATATTAATACTTAGATTTTATCACATTACTTTTAACATTAGAATTTATCAGATAAATAAAGAAAAAAAACTAACTAAAATAAATGAACAAGCTCCTTATTGCGATTATGAAAATGAACAAGCTCCTTATTGCGATTATGAATGCACATCTTGAAATCTTGATGTCGAAAAAATGAAATGGGAATTCAAAACTTAAGAAGATCAAGTACGAAGATGGATGTGAAAATAACAATGATCAGAAATACTTCCTTGAACTCTTAGTAAACACCAACTCTATTTGCCTGGTGGCTCAAATTCTAGATATTTTTATACTAATTTTTGTGGAATTTATATGTATTATTGTTCATTTTAATTGATTGTTTCAGGTGCTACAAAAATAACACTTGGGAAGAAGAGGAGATTGACGAAAGAAACAGATAAAAATGGGTGAAGTCCACCACATAATGCAGCATATTATGGTTATTTTTCAATTGTGCAAGAATGTGATGGATTTGTCGTATGTGTTAGTGACAAAGTTAGAAAGACGACAGGTCTTCATATGGCAGCCAGTCAAGGCCAGAAGCGATTTATTTTGAATCATCCACATTGTTGGGAACTGGTGGAACGTTCTTCACTTTACCATGATTCCATTAAGTGACAAAGACTTGAAAGATTTTCTCACGAATTGGTTACTTGAAAAAAACAAAATCTTACAATAGATCTTCTAACTGGCAAGGATATCGAAGGGAACCTTCCTCTCCGTGGCCTTGCTGCTGATGATCAATCCGAGGAAGCACATCAACTTATCTAAATTCTATGGTGGTAATTCAAAAATCACACAACATCAATCACATCTCTTTTGCATATACAATTAACTAAATTATTTAATTCTATATAAAAGATATAAAATAAGGAAGGTGGCGTAGAAAAAATTGAGGATCAGATGCACGTTTGTTAAATGTGAAGCAAGTAAGCATCGGATTTAAGAATGCTCCAGCAGAAACATGACAAATACTAATACTTGGGGTAACATGAATAAAAAATTTCAACAAGAATATTCGGTATGTATTGAATGTAGAATCCGAATGAATTAATTTATTCAATAACTAATACAAATTTGTATTTAAATTAAATTAATTTTCCTTTAAAAAATCAGTAGAAATATGTTTATTTATTTTCTTTTCTTTCTATTTAGAATAAATATTGAGTTAACCCAATGTTTTATACGCTCGAAGTGCAATAAATTAATTGGGTTTATATGGGAAATAAGAAAGAAATAAAATAGGTAATTTCCTAGGCTTACAGGGATACAAGAGTTCCTGGAATTGTTAGGAAATAAGATTTCCCAGATTTAAAGGAAACTACGTTGACTTTTATATGTGTATTCAACCAGTGTTGGAAACAAATTCTTATTTTCTAAGCGTTCAGTGAAAGCAACCGAAAGCATTATACAAAAATATCAAGTAAAGAAATCAGTATAACCTAAAGGAGAAAGAGTTGCTGAGTCTTGTAGAGGCAGCCTTGAAAGCAGCAGACACGGCTGCCAAGGTCAATGAAGTCTCCATCGACAAACGCTGAGGTTTGCGAATGCGTTCCATTGTTGAAGAAGCACAAAGGATTTCCGGTGAGCTTTGAAGTTCTTGCATCAACTCAAGTTGATAAACGGCTTCGACATCTCAGGAATCATAACAAAGAGAAGGTCCGATTGATGGCTAAGTGGTTGCTGGAAATTTGGAGCTTAACGAACAAGGCTGGCATATCAAGAAACCAAAAGAAAAGCCGTAATCTCCTATGTGAAGACGAGAAACAACTAGCCGTTGAGAAATAAGAGAAAACGTGAGTGGGAAGATGGGATTGAGAAAGAGGAACGAGCTTTTAGTTGTTTCAATAAACCAGCGAGAGAACCTAGAGTTTCTAAACAAACGGCAACTGTATCGATCAAGTGTTAAGATGATTCACGTAGCAAGGTTCGCGAAATTATTGCGGAGGCACTACGGAAAGTAGCATGTGAGGTTGCTGCCGAAGATAACGAAGAGATTAAGGAAAAAGCAAGAGCTGACCCAGTAGCTATTGCTGTATCAACTGAATCTCAGATGTTCACGATGTTAGGGCCATTCAATGGGGCGCAGAAATTCATATGCAGATCGATTTATGTTCAATATCAAGGATCCAAAGAATCAAGATTTCAGAAAGAAAAATTCTTCTTGGAGAGGTGAAGCCAGAGACACTTGTTACTATAACCACAGAAGATATGGCACGCAATGAAAGACAGTGAGATCAGACAGATTAAAGAGAAAGGTTTGTGTAAGATTTAGGAACCTGTCGGGGAATCACTGGGCAAATCAGATAACGAAGCAGTGTGATTAGAATCTCTGTGGTGAGAGCAGTGCAGGCAGGCCATGACTTGTTTTACTTTTTTCTTTTTTTTTGTTTTTCCACTCTTGATTTTGGTATTGGACTTCTGACAATTTTTATATGAAATGTACTGAACATTTCAGTTACTAATAGCTAACATTGTTCTTTGTAGCGATATACCTGATTCAGTGAGCCGGTAATTTTGAATGATATTTGTAATTTCAGCTTGTTATTTGATGCCGTCAATTTGCACGGTTTGCGTTTTCAATTAGTTTTGAAGAATTATGAATCCGGTGGGTTTTCCACCCTATATTTACTTCAAATTGTAATAAAATTCATTGACCTCAATATTATCAGTGATATGATACATGATATGAAGATTCTAATGCGTTGCTTAGCTTATTTTCCAGTTCTCTATAAACGATTAAAAGACTGGAATGAAGCATGGTAGAAGCAGAAGCTTCTGCCATTGACCGATAAGGAATATGCGTTGACAACGTACTGAAATTCGCCGGACTGTCGTCTGACCAAAGACGTTTTCAAGTGCAACAATCAAACATGAATTATGACAAAACCAGAGGAACAATATGAATTTGACACCTCCTAATAATTACTAGAGCATTGAATGGCTGACGCACGGGAATGATAAAGAATGGAGAACTTATCATAATTTCTCTTTGATTGACAGAAGCTTTGCAAGAATATTGTAAGCAATAGGAATTTTGTTAATCAATGACCATGAATACACAAGCATGCCTAAAATACACAAACAAATACATACATACATATATATAGTGTTAAAATATGCTTAAAAAGTCATTCATGTATGCCTTATTAAGTAATTCGTGTAATCGATTTTAAAAATACATTTATTTTGTATATATTAATAAAATAAAGAGTTATTTATTCATAAAAATAGATTATTTTCTTTATTTAATTATGTATATAAATAAAGTACGATTGTGAATTATCTAAATAATTTATTTAATAATTAAATAATATTATCAAACCATTCTCTACGAAGATAATATCGACTAGGTACCAATATTATATAGTAAAAATATTATATAGTAGATATACTGAATATTTTCAACTAATATTATAAAATAATATTAGTTGAATAACGTGATGTCACGTTATTAAAATATTAGTATCGATCAAATAGTTAGAATATTATTTTTTTGAATATGATCATATAACGATAAATCATATAGTATGTGATATTGCCCTTTGATATGAGACATCATTGTCAAATCTAATATAAATATACGTGGTTTATATAATGTACAAGTACGAGATTAACTATATCTTATATGATAAAACTAGTTTGGTCATGTATTATTTACATTTGAAAATGTATGATGGTCAATATGAGATCTGTTGACTTGATACATATTAGATTGAAGTTTTCGCTGACTTAATTTAGATTCGAGTTATTAAATAAACATTGATAAATAATTAAAAAAAAATTTTTTGGTTAGAATAATTAAATATCACACAAAAAAATTTGTGGTGACGAGTTCAGCATATATTAATTGATAGTTTGTATTTATATTAGTAGAAAGTTTTGACGTACTATGAACTTTAAATCAATTGAAATTAAATGATAGAAGTACTTTACTTGCACAGTATATACAGTTCAATTGAAAAATTGATAAAATATAATTTTATTGTAGATTAGGGACTATATTACATTACTAAATATTAATTATAGTTGTCGAATAATTGAGTGATTTCATAAATTCAAAAAATTTAAAAAAAAATTCATAACCATTTTACAGTAAATTTTCATAGTCATACCAATAATTAAAAACAATAAAAAATATTTTGGAAAAAAAAATATATATATATATATATTTATGAATTCTTTTAAAGTGTTTAAAGAATATTTTCTTGAGTTTACATTACAATGTAATTTATTATAAATTATATGATCAAATTGATAATATTGATTATTTAAGAACGTAAGTGTAAATGTGTAATTATGAAATAATTATGCATTAACTGATGTATATACCACGTATATATATTTAATTATATTTTGGTTAAAAATTAGTCAAATATTTATATTTAAATAGTTAAACTTAAATATGTGAAATAAAAATTGTGAAATAATATCTATATTATCCGAGCTATCTATGTACTTTTAACTAAAAATAAGGGTAAGAAAGAAAAAAATTGGATTTTTTCACGTATAGACATGAATTTTATCAAATAAATTAAGAATTTTTGTCAAAAACTCTAGAATTCTCTCATGTTGACCAAGTTTCTCCAAATATTTTTGGTGGTATAAATTATGATGCTTTCACATAATTAGAGGTAAGTAATAATGCTTTATCAATTCTATATTAATTAAACTCATCCAAAATGCTATTTTATGTATATATGTATATATGACATATTATGTGTTTGTGAAAATATTTTAATAAATATATAATTTAATTTTATGCATGTTATTAGCATTTCAATCCAACACAGAGAATGTATTTTTTGGAAACAAAAATTTTTCTAAATTTTACAATATTCTAAATTATGGTAATAACACTTATTCTTATATATCATGATGGTATTCAACTACTCAAAATTATTTTTCTAGAATACCCTTGAAATATTAAAAATGGACTATCCACCACAATAATCTACAATAATATCTTATAGGAATAACAATTTATATTTTTATGTTACATTAATTAAATTTTAAATCAACAAAAATATAATCTGTTTAAATAAAAAATTAAAAATTTTAATTCAATATAATTATGAAACATTTAATTTTGTTATAATCGTATTATCATTTAATATATTTTTTAAATATATTAGATAGTTGTATTGTTTACTCAAATTTACTTAATCTTATTCTAAATATTTTTTATAGTGTGAAAATTATTAATAAATAATTTTTAAAATATAAAAATTTAAAATAAATTTATTAAATCATACAAATTTACAAGACATAATAATTTAAATAATTAATTGAATTATAAATAAATATAGTTGTATATTAAAATTTTTTAATATTAATTTAATATTATTATTAATTATATCATAAGTGTCATTCATTTAATAAGTATGTTATCTTAAATCAAGATGAACTCATTAATTTTGTGTTTTAACGTGATGGTCGACTTAACAAGCGGTCTTGTTTCAAGTTAGTTGTCACGACTCACATGCAGCAACTAGGAGTCTAGTTAATATAAGTGAACAAACTATATACATTTTGGTTAATTTGTAAAAAATAAGGGTCTAGATGTTAATATTCCCAATTTCTCTTCGCTTTCCCAATGCATGCGTCCGTTCCAAGTCCGAACCATCTCTCCGAAAAATCATTCACTTGTTCCAAAAGAAATTCCAGTCCTTCTTTCTCTTATCGGAGATGAACCGAACCAAACGCGTAACAACTCTCCGTTTGCTATTCATCGTCAGTAACTCCCTCACCGTCATGTGACTCTAACGTTAGCCAAGATGGACAAACAAACTCTGGCCAGTAATGAAACGGCATCGTTTCTTCTAAAGGAGGAAGCATTGCGGAAAGGACGGCGAACTGCGGCCTCAAAGTGGAGAGATCAGCGCTGCCGGATACAGCAGTCCAATAATGGGTTAGCCGGTGGCCCAGTCGCCACCCTGCCGCACCATTCCGCCGGGGATCAGTCCCGCCGCATCACTTGATTCGCCCGTCTTGTTGCCCAATTCTCCGGTAATTTATCACTCACGGTTTGTTTTCTCTACTCAAAAAATGCTTTTTTTTTTTTTTTTATCTTTTTATTAGTTTTTCGGTGGTCGTAGTAGCGTATCAGGTCAGTTATTCATCCGAACGGATATCCTTTAATGTTAAAACTTGGAACATTGACGGGAACATTGTAATTGGAGGTCAGAAAATGATTTATTCCGATAAAATTACTGGAATTTCGTGCTCGCAGAGTTGAGCATTTCCCTTATTTTTAAATAAAATGAGTTCGAAGACTAGTTATTAATTACAAATCACTAATCATGATTTTACAAAGAATAAGATACCCAATTTTCAACACCCAAAAAAATTTACTCAAACGACTGTACGATTCAATAATATTTTTAAAATTTGATACAAAAAAGTGATTTTCTGTGGATCAAAAATAATGCATCAGGAGACAGCTCAATCACGGCTCAAAGCCTACCAGAGTCTCTCTCTTTCTCACCCATTCTCTCTCCCTTTATTTTTCTACGCGCGCGCGCGCTCAATCACAGCTCAAAGCCTACCAAAGTCTCTCTCTTTCTCACCCGTTCTCTCTCCCTTTATATATATATATATATATAAAAATTACTTTAATTACTCTTCTTGAGAAGACAGATTTAATGCTTTTGAATCTCCTCCCCAGTCAATTCAACAAATTAAAATTATTTGTTGAATAAAAATTCAAACATTTAGTAATCTAGAATTTTTTAGTTGTTTGTTGTGTAAAAATTAATAACCTAAAAATCAAACGAAAATATTTATTCAAATTAAAAGATATTATTACATAAGAATAATATGTTAGTAATTTAGAATCTTTTAGCCTTAATAAAATTTTTAAAAAATAGCTCACTCAAAACTCTTTTATACAAGTTATAACACGAGAACTTTAATAAAAAGTCAAGATACTAAAAAAATAAATTAACGAGTTAAATAAAAAATTCTAAGAAGAGCAAATACAGCAATTACAAACTAATGTTAAATTAGAATTATTAGAAAATTCAAAGAGAATCTATATTCCATTCAAAAATTGTTTCTTCTATGTATTGAGTACTAACATATTTTGATCTTTTTTTATATTAAATATCAAGTGAAGTAGGTCTTGGATAATAATTATGGGTTAAACTATTTTCTAATTCATTTTGGGCCTATGTTTTCTTTTAATTTTATCTATTTGATTAGATTCTTTATCACTAGTTTGAATGTTATTAGTTTCATCTATTGTATTGACATTAGATAATCCTGGTAATATTGTTAACATTTTATTGATTTGATCTAATAAATTTATTTTTTAAAAATGTAATTAGTTCTTATTTTGTTTGTAGTAAATTGTAAAGTTTAAATAAAGGTGGTAAAATATTAGAAGGAAATTGGTTAAATTGTTTCTGTAGAATATTGTCCAACTTGTTTTCTATTTGAATAACATGTTTGGAAATAATATATAAAATTTGACTTTGATAGTTGTTTTGCTCATAAATTTTTTTGATATCATTTAAGGTTAAATTATTTATGTTGAATCTATTATCAATTATTTTAAATGAAGATGTTAGAATATTATTCTCAACTATTTTAACATTGATTGGTTTTAAAAAGAGGATGGACAGATTACATAATACCATGATTTTTTATTTTTCATTTTCTATGTTGACTATGGTTAATATTGATTTTTACTATCTTGAAAGGATAATCTATATTGTTATTGATTAAATACATTTCAAACTAAGTGAAAATGGAATATTAATCTTGAGTCTATTTATTTATTCGTACCAAACTTTCTTAATTTGAGTTCTTCTTGCTTCGTTAAAATTTTTGTAAAATCATTCTACTTTAAGTTTATTTATTTCAAATTTAAAATCTTGCTTATAAAAATCTTTCTCTATTTGAAAATTTTCATTGATAATCATATTGATAGATTAGAAATCAAACAGTGTTGGGAATTCTAAATTACGAGGTTCGTTACAAAATCAAAAAACCAGTCAAATAGGCCTCCAAATTGCCTCCAGTCTTGTCAACTTATCCGCCAACTCTAATTAGCAAGAACAAAACTTTAACCTCTTCAAGGGATAAGAAAAAAGATAAAAAGAAGATATACGCCAAGATGTTTGATGAGTTAATCAAGTAAATGAAAGTAGATAGTGAATAATCTTCAACATATTCAAATCATATGTCTAATAATCTCTTTGGTGGTCTATTATCTCAAGACTCTTTTGGTTTTTGACAAAAAAATTATTTAAATTTAATTATTCAAGATCAATCATTAAGTCAAGATAAACAATTTTGGGTGTAATTAGTCAACCTTCGAGACCCACACTCTATTATCAAGACAACTTTAATTATACTGCTGCAATTATTCAAGACTTTTTTTCAAAATTTCTCATAATGGATACAACTTTTTAAAAAGTAATATGATAATGTTTATTCAATAATTTAAATGTAATAGTTAGTTTCAATCTTTATAAATAGATTCAATTTGAAGGAATCTTTGTCTGGACAATTTCTCATAAAAACCTTTTGAAAAAATTCTCTCTTGTAATATTGTGCAATACAATAAAATTTTTAATGTTTTCAAAATAGTTTCTATTTGCATTCCATATGATTGTGAATTTTAATTTGAAACTTCATCTTTAGATTTTAAAATTTTATTTGCAGATCATTACATTCGTTTTTAATTTTTAACTTTAATTTGCTATTTTAAAATTTACATAGATCATATCATCAATTTAGAATAAAATCACGAATATATTTTTTATTTTCTCAATTACTAACATCTAAATTCTCCTATTTAAATAGTTTCTTCATAATTTCATGTTTATCATTAATTTTAATTTTTCTATTTTGATCCAAATTTAAGTTTTCTCAAGATTTTATATTACTGGGTTCCGTTATTGGTATCAGAGTTATATAATTTTTAAAGTTGTTAAGAAAATAGGAGAGATTATTATTGTACAAAAATTTTAGAAATGCATAAAAAGGTTGTTATCATTCAAAAATTTTAATATACAGGGTTTAAAAAATCAGAGTAGTAGCAGTGAGAGCTGTTTATATATTAGTAAGTCAGGTATTCTAGACAATAAGATCTGAGAGAGACAGTAAGACTGTTAGTAAGTTTAAGTGTTCTAGTAGCTAATCTGATTTTAGAATTTTGTGTTTTAAAATATTTGTGTGATAGTGATTTAGAATATGCAATTGTACTAATATTAACTATACTATTCCTTTAAGAAAGCCTAAATTTGAAAATTTAAAATTAATGATAAAAATGAAATTATGAAGGAATTATTTGAATAGGAGAATTCGGATGTTGATAATTGAGATGATAAAAGATGTATTTGTGATATTCTTCTAAATTGATGATATGATCTATGTGAATTTTGAAATAACAGATTGGAGTTAAAAACTAAAAACGAATATAATGATCTGCAAATAGAATTTCAAAACCTAAAGTTAAAGTTTAAAATTAAAATTCACCATCATATGAAATGCGAAAAAAAAAAATTTTGAAAACATTAAAAGATTTTATTGTATTGCATAAAATTATATTACAAGAAAGAGTTTTACAAAATATTTTCTAAAAAATTGCCAAGATGAGAATTCCTTCGAATTGAATCTATTTATAAAAATTGAAACTAATTATTACATTTCAATTAGTGGATGACATTATTATTTTATTTTTTAAAAGTTATCTTTGTGACGAGGAATCTTGAAATGAAGTTTTGAATTATTGCAACATCATAATTAGAGTTATTTTGATAATGGAGTGTGGGTTCAAAAGTTAATGATTGCACTAAAAGTTGTTTGTTTTGACTTGATGATTAAACTTGAATAATTAAGTTTGAATGATTTTTTATGTCAGTTGACAAAAGAGTTTTAATTAAGTTTGAATGATTTTTTATGTCAATTGACAAAAGAGTTTTAAGATAATTAACCACTAAAATAGTAATCAAACATGTTATTTGAATTTGTTGAAAATTTTTCACTATCCACTTCTATTTGCTTGATTAACTCAAGCATTTTGGCATATAACTTTTTTTTGTCTTTCTTTTTGCCTTGTGAAGAAGTTGAAGTTTTATGCTTGTTGATTAGAGTTGGTGGTGAAATTGATAGGATTGGAGGCAATTTGGAGACTTCTTTAACTATTTTCTTGATTTTGTAATTATCTTTTTTTCTATTATTGCATTGTTGTGAGAGAGACTCAATTTATGTCGAATTTATTCCACCATTTGATTTTAAATTCCCTTACTAAGAAAATATTACAGTTTGGGTAGCTTTTTTTTATTGAATAATTTCATGAAATAATACATAGAATTTAAAAATCTATATGAAAAGTTATTTTTTGAGAAAAATGGTGTTTTAAGGTATTTTTTTTATACAAAGGGAAAAAAATTAAACATCTTTGTCCGGATAAATTGAACCATTAGGTCCAAAGAAGAACCATCATTCTTTGAATTATGTTGGTAAAATTTTTGTGCAATTTTCATAAAATTGGATAAACTTTGACATAAAAATATATTGAACCAAGTTCTTTGATAATCAATATAATTGTATCCGATTGGCATAAAAGAAATAAAAAATTATTTAGTTGTGTGTAATGAAATGAATATATTTGAACAAAATATATTTTTTATTTTGTAAGCTGAGTAGGCTATAATTTTTTAGTTGTTGGGAGATTTTGTGATGCATAATTTTTATAAAATTAGTATCAATTAATACTAATTTATAAAATTTATGATTTTTGTTAAGGTGAACGAAATAAATTGAGCATTTTGAGTAAAAATTCTTTTGAAGAGGTTTTGAACTTCCTTTCATGGAACAGAATTTAAACAAGGAATAATTTAAATATGTAAAACGGATTCTTTGATTTGATATGAAGATTTTTTTAAATTAAATAGAAGAGAATTCATCAATTTTCTGGGTAGTTAATCCAGATCAGGTAAAAAAATCATATTTTGAGAAGTTAAAGAATAAGAGAGAAGGAAATTGATGAAAAAGAATATTACCTGCCAGTTGTTTCTTCATTTCTTACCTTCATAATTTGTTTGTCTGTTCCAAGTCTGAAAGGTCTCTACGAAAAATCATTAGTTTATTCCAAAAGAATTTCCAGTTCCTCTTTCTCTTACCGGAGATGAACCGAACCAAACCCGTAAGCACTCTCCGTTTGCTATTCATCGTCAGTAACTCCCTCACCGTCATGTGACTCTAACGTTAGCCAAGGTGGACAAACAAACTCTGGCCAGTAATGACGACGACGACGACGACTGTGTAAACGGCGTCGTTTCTTCTAGAGGAGGAAGCATTGCAGAAAGAAGGGCGATGAAATGCGGCTTCAAAGCGGAGAGATCAGCGCTGCCGGATACACCAGTGCAATAATGGGTTCGCCGGTGGCCCAGTCGCCACCCTGCCTCACCATTCCGCCGGGAATCAGTCCCACCGCATTGCTTGATTCGCCCGTCTTGTTGCCCAATTCTCCGGTAATTTATCACTCACTGTATGTTTTCTCTACTCAAAAATGCTTCCTTTTTTTTTTTTCTTCTTTTTATTAGTTTTTTACTGGTCGTAATAGAGTATCAGGTCGGTTATTCATCGGAACGGATATTCTTTAATGTTAAACTTGGAATATTGTAATTGGAGGTCAGAAAATGATTTATTCCGATAAAATTACTGGAATTTCGTCCTCGCAGAGCTGAGTATTTCCCTTATTTTTAAATAAAATGAAATTTGTTATAATCTGCCGAAGATTAGCGGGATGGAAATCTTGGTAAAGTTAATGGATATGATTTTTTTTTATTTAAGCATGATGCAATACACTAACAGTACGAAATATTACGCTGACAATATTGAATTCAAAAACTTTAGCAGCATCCGGTAAAATACAACTTGTAATATGAAAATTGGACTAATGATAGTTATTATCTCGCTTGTGGTAATGTTATTGGTTGGTACAGCAGCAATGCCAGTGGGTTAATGGCAAAAGTCAAGTAATAACTCCCATACTAATTTTAGGATTTTCTTAGTTTCTGGGAAATCATTTATAAATAACATGCTAATGAAGTTTTTTCCTTCACTCTACAGATTAAAGCCTGGGGTACTTAAACATGTTGCAATTGCCATAATTGGCCCATTGTTTTAAATTTTGAACACTGGTTGTCAGATTAGGAAACTTTCCATATATGCCTACAGTGAAGAATCCCTACTAAAAGTTCACAATTACTGTGTATTACTTGTGTGATGACCCCAATGAATTTTAATTCAGTTTTACTGCTATGTCTGTGTTTTATTTATTACTTTTCTAGTGAATTGAAGTATTTTTATCATCATTTCACCTAGAATAAGGTTGTACTTTATAAAAACCATATGCTAGTCAATCTACAATAGACGTGGCTCCCCTTTCTCTTTTATTTCCATCCTTTGCTTCCTCCCAAATATTTGGGTTGAAAACTTTTGAAATTGTGGAGTCCATTGCATCAAGGAATCTGAGGCATTGTAGTGATTGGTGATTTTTCAGCTTGGGATATTATTTTAGGGTCTTTCAGCAGATTAGTATGTAAGGATTGCTGATTGTATATGCCAGCGACAATGAAAGTGCCTGTTGACAAACCCAATTTTGTAGGTCCGTTGAAATATAATTGTTGAAAGGTTTGCTGTCTCTGATTGTGGCGGTATATTAGATTCAGTGAGGTCAAATGGTGCAAGGGAAAAAAATAGTTCCAAACCAGACAGTGCAGATATTATTTAGGTGTATTCAGTTATTAAGTGATGATATATTTTTTTTCAAGTTTCTGAGGCATGATTGGGTTAGATAGGCTGGAAATTAGGCCTGACTCATGTTGGTCTTGCTTTAAAATATCAAAAATAGATGAAAGATATATATATTTTAGCCATCACAAAGAATTTCTAAGGTATCACTCCTAATGCCCTTGGCATTACATCTTGCCTAAAAGCTGTTGAGAATCTGTAAAACTTAGCTTCATTGATTGAGTAGAATTACATTTATATATATTAACTCTTTAAAATCCTGCTCCAACCAGAGTTTGGACTACAGTAAAAAAAAAAAAAAACACCTTTGACCACTAAGCCAATCTAGGATCATATTTGAAGGTAGAAAAACATAATTTGATTCAGTAAGAGGCTAAAGGAGCCCATCTCAGTCCATAAGCAACAATTATGAAAATTGATAGCAACCTTAAAGGTAAGGCATTTAGGATTAAAAGGGAAAAAATGAGATGTGATATGTGTTGAAATTGCGGGCATGCTAGAAAATAGAAAGAAGATTGATAGAGTCTAGGCATTATACCTTGAACTTTAGAGATGAATTACGCGAGGATCCTTGGTATCACACCTTGGGTTAAGTTAGGTTTGCATATCACATGCATACAAGATATCTTCAGAACTGTGGACCTTCTGTAAATGAAGCTTTATTGTATTTTGTTCTTTCTTGACAATAACTAAGAAAACTGATTGAATGAGAAAATAAATAAGTAAAACAGAGAGATAGAAAATTGGACCAAGTGTTCGGAATGAGAAACAAAAAGAAAGAAAAAGCTTTGGTAGCTTGTGCGCCTCTTATAGGAAGACGAGGTGTACTTTACCGGGGATGCTGACTAAGTGAATGCAGAAACGAATGAGGTGCAAGGGTCAAGTCTTGTGCTGTCTATATAGTGCTTTTTATACCAATACCTGCACACTGAAAATTGCTACTTAGTTCATGTGATTGTGGATTGAATACATCTTTTTAACACATGTTTATGAATCTTGATGAGTAACTGTGAAAATGTGCAGCGTCTGTCCCACATTTTGTTGTTAATGAAATCTATGTTTCCACTAAGATTTTTGTGTACTGTGTCAAAGCTTAAATATTCTTCTGGAGACCTTAAATATACATTGAGCTTTTGGGTTGAGTGGATACCTATTAAGGTATCACAGCCAGTTTGACTTAATGGTGACTGGTTGGAATCCCTACAATTTATTGCTTAAATTATAATAAGTTGAGTTTGTATTTCTTATCATATCTGTGGTGGTGGTGTTTAAACCACATGGATTCCATGTCAAGGGTGTATTAGAACTTGAACACTATTATTGATCCTTACCTATATGTTTAAGCATTTAGGTTCAGTGGGATACTAATCAGTGTGTTTGATTAATGCTGAGGTCTCTTCTCCTTCTGATCTTTCTCAGAGAGCTGATGTTGATTATCAAGCTCTTTTGACAGCGGATCTACCAATTGATTTTGAATTTTCCAAAGAGTTTCCAAAAGAAAATGCAGCAAAGACTTCTTGTGCCATTGATCCAATTCATGAGATCAAGGTTTCAAGTCGCATGAATGAGAATGATAACTATGGTAATTCTGAAAGGGATAGTGACCTAATGTCTTTACTGAAAGAACCTGCACAAAGGGAAGATGTCGGGGCACATAATCTTTGGAAGGAGGCCAGAAGGGGAAAAAACTATCAGTTAGAAATGGTATGGACTTCTGAAGATGAGTACAACTGGAGAAATATGGGCATAAGTGCAAGGTAGTGAATATCCAAGGAGCTACTATAAATGTACCCATCTAAGCTGTCTGGTGAAAAAGAAGATAGTGTTCCTTTGATGGACAAATTAAGAAAATCATCTACAAGGGTGTCAACAATCATCCACAACATCAGCCTAGTTGCCGACAATTGCCTGGATCGGCATTTTCATGTGCTGAAATGTCAGACAAAAGTGAAAGCAGCGGAACAAATGTAAAGGTTGAAGGTGGGCTGGTTTGGAGAACTACTCTAGCTGGTTTGAAGGATGTCGGAGTTGGCTCTGATAGCCTAGCTGATGGTCTGGAGATAACATCCTGTACTTCTGTTTTAACTGAGCTTTCTGATCCGTCATCAACTACTCATGGGAAAATTGTTGGTACGTTAGAATCTTCAGAAACTCCTGAGCTTTCATCTACACTTGCTAGTCATGATGATAATGATGATGGGGCCACCCAGGGCAGCATCTCACTAGGTGATGATGTTGACGATGACCAATCCCAGTCTAAAAGAAGGTGATTTTCTGTTTTTTATGCTGGTCATGCACATATCGTGACAATATATATTTAACCATTGACTTACTGTTTCAGGAAGTTTGACATCTGCTTGCTTGAAGCAAATTTGGCGACAAGAGCTGTCCATGAACCAAGAGTTGTTGTTCAGATAGAGAGTGAAGTGAATATACTTGATGATGGTTATCACTGGTGAAAGTATGGCAGAAAGTGGTTAAAGGGAATGCAAATCCTCGGTATTGATTTTCTTCAGCTTTCTCTGGGTGTTTGTCCCCTACTCATTCTTCATCCCAGATTTGGAAGTGTTTTTTATGGACCCCAACAGAATTCCGAACGTAGATAAATGATATGATATAGAGATTGATGACAAGTTTCATTCTAAACAATTTGGCACATTTCAGTTATGTGTTCCGGTGGGCAAATATCTGTCCGTCATGAGTGCATAAATATGAAGCAATGGCTTTCATTTATTATGACATATGCTTTGTAATTTATCTGTCCTCTCTGGTACAGGAGCTGTTACAAATGTGAAAACGCCGGTTGTTCTGTGAAGAAGCATGTGGAAAGAGCCTCGCACAATTTGAAATTTGTTATTACAACTTATGGGGGAAAACACAATCATGAAGTACCTGCAGCCAGGAACAACAGCCATGTTAATTCAAGCGGTGTTAGTTTACTCCCAGGTGCTGCTGATGCTCCATCAGCCATGACATTAACCCGATGTGCCTATACTTTAAAGCCTGAGCCACAATTTCAAGATTTAGCCCCTCATTTTGAAAGAAAACAAGAACTTAACAATGGATATCTGAGAGCTAGTTGTCTTGGGAATCTCAATAACGAGATGAAATTTGGTGTTCCAGCCCTTTATCTAATGAAGTTCCCAACCACAGCAAATCCATATGGCTCATTTGGACTGAATTCCAATCCCCACGTAAGTCAATCTGGACCTATCGACTTAGTAATTAATGATATCCAGATTTCGTTTCCATGGACTCTCCCCACATCAACGAATCTTTCAATGATGGAAAATCAATGGGTCAAGTTCAGTCTTTCCTTTCAGGGCAGCATTTGAAGGAGGATGATACGAGTTCCGTAAGGCCTAAGCAAGAGCAGAAGGATGATAATCTCTATGATGCTCACCTCGCCATTGCTGATCGTGCAAATTTATCACCACCATCATCTTCAGTATATCCCGAGGTCATGGAAAATTTCCTATCTTAGTACATTTTTTTTTCCCCGAAACCTTAGCCAGCAATGGAGTTGCGCTTGCTTTTTTTTTTTTTTAATTACCATAAATGATTAAGATTGTTCTCTTGCATTATCGCCGCAATTGTAGCTTTTTTCTTACTATCAATGTCGAGTCGAGGCACAACTTAATTTTGCATAAAAATTGCATTCAATTGTATGTAACTAACTCCTATATAGTTTTCACCTTTGACTACATCCGATCTCAAAACTCAACCACCCGACAGCGAGTGATCCGCATCATTATATAAAAGTAGTTGAATTAAAAAAAAATTGTAATAAATAAATTTCTACTAATAAACAAATTTGTATTACTAAATAGCACGCACAAGTTCATGTTTTGTTACCTTGAAATTTTTTTTTTTTAGAACATAAAATGAGAAACAGCACCACAAGGCTTTCTTGATGGTCCTAGCTACACAACTGAAATCCATATCGCCAACATGGCTACAGTATCGTTATGGATAAAATGCATTCTATTCGACGACTTGAAAGTGCAAAGCAAGCAAGACAAGCTATCAAACGAAGCAACGTAGAAGCACTTGGATTAAAATGGATACAATCATGATGAAACATCAAAAGTAAGAATTATGCACTCCCTAACGTAAATGAGCATTCCACAAACAGTATCCAGATGTTATAACCACCCATAAGTTCTCATCAAGACATCTAGAATTGATCAAACATAGCAACAAACGACAATGCTCATGACATTCTACACATTCCAATCCAGTGCTGATAACTAGTATAGATTAAAATTATCTGAAATTATAATCAACAATTATTATACACGGTAGTCCAATACATGTGGCAAATGCCTCCACATCCACCAAACTATTAAAAATGAATACAAGCAAACAACTGCATCCTATACTTAGCAGATCCCATAGCATTTCATAACAATTAAGGAAAGAACCATAAAATCATCAGATTAACTACTGTTCACAAACAAGCTGTCAAGCAGAAGCATAAGATCTGCACAAGTTTTGAAACTCTACCTAAAATAGCCTAACTGATTAACTACCCATACCCACACAATCAAACATGCAACAAATTTTGGGCAAGGAAGAAAAAAATACTTTAAAAATCCCAATTTTATGGAGCAGAGGGAGACAAGAAATTCATATTTGATAACAGCAGTATAGTCTAAACTGTGTTGCTTATGCCTTGGAAAGTCAAGGTTCAGTTCAGCTTAGTGATTTAGTAGAATCTGATTAGCTGATCTGGTCTTAAGCTACCAATGATAGGAATATTAAACACAGGGCTGAAGCATGAGCTTTTGCCTAAAATTAAAGTGCAATCTACAAACTCGAATATAATGAAGGTTTCCTAATCTCCAAATCAAAATACAATTTATACAATCACTCCCATCAAGGGTTCACAAAAGCACCATAAGTGAGGTTAAACTAAGAACTAGTTTTGGAAGTAAATAAATGAAACAAAATAAAATTTCACTAGCACTAGGTGTAAATATAAAATTCAGAACCACGGGAATACAGTCCATCATAAAGCTTTTAAAAATTATGACTGCAACCAATCATCCTTAGAACCATGGGAATTCAGTCCTCATACAATAAACAAGACAACAAAAATCATGTTGAAAAAACAAGCTTGGTTGCAATACAACCATGCAAGCATGAATAAATTGCCTGATACTAATCAAATCTTTGATTAAGAAATTTTTTTTTCACCTATGGTAGAAATGAGCTTCCATGCGAGATTATAGAAATTAACAAAATACACTACAAGGTCATAAGATTGTTAATCAAAACAATTATAAGTTAATCAAAACCCACCAACATCCAGAAACAGAATCTGAGATAGGTAATATTATTAACATAGACGGCCTACAATCCAACAACCAGACAATTGCAAAGCCAAAAACAGAATGCTTTCAAACAAAGTAAACCAAATTCACCCTGCTCTAAGAGCAACCATAACCAAATCAATATCTAGAACAATTCTAAGTTAATCAAAACCCTAACACCAAGAAACCAAATCTGAGATAGGTAAGACTCTAGAGCTAATAAAAGCCAGGAAACTCGTAAAATACAGACAATCCATCATCAAAAACAACACAATAGACAAGTTTTAAAGTCCGAATACCATAATATTATCATCGTCATCACCACAATATTAATAACTAAAAATAAGACAATACCATGGTTTGAAATTACAATATACATTCTGCAACCAACCAGACCAGATCAGAGAAACCATTCAACAACGACAACAAAGAAAATCTCAAAAGATTTCACTTCTTCAGGCTACCTCTGATGCCGGGCTTCGCCTTGGAAGAATCTGCGACATGGGTAGCATGAAGATTCAAAATCTTGTCTTCTTCAAAGGGTATTTTGGGATGACGAGCGTCGTGATGAATCTGCATAGACTTGACGTCCGGCACCGTCGTTTTGCAGTGAGGGCACTCGTATTTTGCGTGTCCGCCCTTTTCTTGGCCGGAACGGTCGGCAAGACCAGCCTTGCCTCCGCCCCTGTTTGTGGTAGCTGCGTCTATCTTCATCGCTATTTCTTTAGCAGTGTGCTTCTTCGGCTTCGCCTTGCCGGTCATGGTGATGACGGCGATGATCCGACGGCTGAGATTGGATAAAAGGGGAAGAAATACCTACGACTATGCAGTTACGAGGGCAATGGAAAAAAGGGTTGCCGCATTCATTGATTATTTATATAGGCTTTTGCTTATCGGTGTCCATTAGATTTTTTATTTAAAAGTAATAATTATTAAAAAAATTTTAAAAATAATTTTATTTTACTTTTTTTTTATTAATATAACAAACATTAATATATTTTTATAAAAATAACTATTTTGAACAATTTTACCTTCAAACTTTACTTTTTCTACTTATAAATAAATTCATTATACATACTCATTTCTACACACTAAAATTTTTTTTACTTCTTAAATTTTAATCAATTTCAATATTAAAGTTTTCAATCGGTTATTTACGGTGTAAAGTATATATTTCGGTATTTTATCTACAAATTAAAATAAAAATA